>WNGS01162095.1:32036-44143 GCA_020271785.1 Procambarus virginalis
GGACTGGACGCCTCCCTTAATCTTCCATCTTAGCTAGTAAAACCTGTCTCTGGAACCTGTTCCTTGACTCATCAACATATCTCAGGCCTGGCAGAGACCCGGGGTCGAACCCTGCCTCAACCCACCACAACCTGCCTCACCCAACACTCCCCCCAAGGTCCAGCCTCACTCCTCACACAGTTAGACCCGACTCTAAATTACCAAATTAGTTCCCCCCTTTTTTCCGGTAGTGTTTATGGGAGGTAAAGTGCAGTAAGAAGCACACTATTGACAAAACTTCCAGCACTGAGAAGATATGGAAGCCAACTGTGGGATCGAACCCTCGTCCTTCATATTTCAACTATTCTCTGGTAATTATGCCGTTGAAGAAGAGTGTGGCTTGGTGAATGATCAGAGTATATGGTCAGTGCCAGCAGGCCGTTATCTGGACGTTGGGGATGGGTTTATCTAGCCAGGGTGGGCATTAGGCCTGGGATAGGACCCATGCACATTATACAGTAGCGCCTACCAACTGGGACCCCATACTTGCATCTGGTGCAAAGGAACCCAAATTGGGTGAAGGGGTATCGAACGCTGCAAGAACCCACAGAGCCTCAGGCCATTGCCAGAATGCCATGACATAAACAAAGTTGCTAGTAAGTGAAGGCTTTTGTTAATGGGTCAGTAACCAGTAGGCGATAGGGACGGAGGAGAAAGAGGGAGCGAGAGATAGAGAGAGCGAGAGATAGAGACAGCGAGAGCACAAAGTCTTTATGACAACATAGCACATGGAAAGGATATGAGGGCAGGCTAGGAGGAGGAAGTGAAGGGACGGCGCCTAACCACTTGAATCGGCGGGGGATCGAACGGCGGCCCGCAGAATGCGAGGTCTGAACGATATGAAAGGAGGACGACTCTAACACAAGCAACACAACAGAAGCTGAGAGATGATCACAGCTTCTAGCTTGGCATCAGAGGCCCGCACCATCAGTCAGGTCTGTTGTTGCCACGTGTGTGAGCGACACACACACACACATGGCAGCCTATTGTTGCCACGTGTGTGAGTGACACACACACACATGGCAGTCTATTGTTGCCACGTGTGTGAGTGACACACACACACACATGGCAGTCTATTGTTGCCACGTGTGTGAGCGACACACACACACACACACATGGCAGTCTATTATTGCCACGTGTGTGAGCGACACACACACACATGGCAGTCTATTGTTGCCACGTGTGTGAGCGACACACACACACACACATGACAGTCTGTTGTTGCCACGTGTGTGAGCGACACACACACACACATGGCAGTCTGTTGTTGCCACGTGTGTGAGCGACACACACACACATGGCAGTCTATTGTTGCCACGTGTGTGAGTGACACACACACACACACACACACACACACACACACACATGGCAGTCTATTGTTGCCACGTGTGTGAGTGACACACACACATGGCAGTCTATCGTTGCCACGTGTGTGAGCGCCCCACTATTGTAGGTATGTACGATTCAGACACCTGCAATTCAGACCATCACATACCTTCCACTCAGGTCAGCCAGAAAACTAGATTTTCAGTGACATTTACTCAAAAAAAACTGCGTTATATATATTAATTGCAATGTGTATGTTGCTATGTATTCACCTAGTTGTATTCACCTAGTTGTGCTTGCGGGGGTTGAGCACTGCTCTTTCCGCCCGCCTCTCAACTGTCAATCAACTGTTTTTACTACTACTTATTTTTCCCCACACCACACACACACACACACACACACACCACACACACACACACACACACACACACACACACACACACACACACACACACACACACACACAAACCAGGAAGCAGCCCGTGACAGATGACTAACTCCCAGGTACCTATTTACTGCTAGGTAACAGGGGCATAGGGTGAAAAACTCTGCCCACCGTTTCTCGCCGGCGCCTGGGATCGAACCCGTGTAATGATCTGGTGCTCAGATCATTGGTTCTCCCTTCTTCCCTCCTACCTTCTTCCCTCTCCCCTCCTTCCTTTTTCTTTTCTCCCTTCTTCCCTCCCCTTGCCCGTCATTCGTCTCCCCCACTTCCCCCCCCCTCTCTGTCGCCCATTTGTCAAGGGCCAAGATGTTGACCTGAGGGTGGTCTTGCCGCTGGCCCTCGTGATACTTTTGGCTTCCCCCACTCAATCCTCCTCACTCAGATTTCCCTCTCCATCCCCCTCTCAAGTCCCTCTCTTTCCCCTCTCACCAGTCCCTTCCCCATACCAGGTGAGTCAAATGTCCCTACTCTTTATCTTGGAGGAGACAGGCTTGAACATAATTTATCAGTGTGGTAAACATTGCTCGGAGGTGCAATACAATGGCGCCTTGTTCCCTTCTAATAGCTGGAGAGAGCTAACTCAATCTTCAGGAATTCATGTAACCTTCCACGGCAGATCATGGAAGGTGATTGGCGGTAGATAAGTGCCAAGTTCTTATTGGCCCTAGAGAGCCAGACCTCAGGCCTAGTATTAAATGGTTGGCCATTGCCAAAATAATGGGTGGAGCCCTGGGGCTGTATTGGATGGTGGGAGGAGTAATCCTTTCCAGCAATAGGCTGGTAAAACAAAATTTCAGTAGTGTGTCTTGGGAGTGTATCGGGACTAGGTGGACGCAAGCCCGCATCCAAGGGGCTGAGGGCAGCCATCAGCATCTTGGCCTCAGTGCGATTTAAGGTATTGTGTACTTGATTTCATATCCTCACTAGATATCCATTGTGCCTCTAGGGGAATAGAATAGGGTATATGTTCAAATTTTCTTACTTTACATGATTCATAAAATAAATTGTATAACTTGTCCAGTGGTATTCACTTAACTTCCCTTTGATATATTTCTCTACTTTGTCATTTTTATGTGTTGAATTGGAAACCCCCATGTTCTCCTCCATTTAATAGATATTAAAGTTGCCCTTGGATTTAAATAAGTAAAGTAAATTAAACAAGCTAATTCCCAAAATTTATTACTGAAGTTGTATTACCCGGAAGTCCATGATTACTGATCCTTGCCTTCCTGGAGGATCGGTGATAAGACACATTCAGGTAAGGTGATCGGAAGCTGGTGGCAGTATTTAATGATTTTTTAATATTAGTAATGAATTAATAACCCGTATCCTTGTTATGTCCTCATTTATATTCAGTTTATATTCGTGGCAGTCCGTGAGGGGTCATACTGGACTGTAACAGTGTTAAGCTGGGGTATTGGATGAAGGGAAGAGTAGAGAGAGAGAGTGTTACCACAAGGGTAGCGTTCAGAACGATCACAGTGGTCAGAGAGCCGATTACAGAGTCAGAGGGTTATTACAATGGTTTACAGGTTTATTACACCCGGGACCACAGGATCACGTGACCAGCGTGCTGTCCGTTCGGCCACCGGCTCCCGTGGTGCCGGTGGCACCATGTGTGTGTTGTGTGTTTCTGTGTGTGTTGCTGTGTGTGTTGCTATGTGTTGCTATGTGTGTTGCGAGCGTTAACTAGTTAAGTGTGTGAGAATTCACTCGAGTAATTCACCTGGGGAAATATGGTGTTATGAAGCCCGGGGAACTAATTGTAACTGGGGCAGTGCATTAGTGAGTGGCGAATTTAATCACTGGAAATAGGATTAGTATTAATGTGGACAATCAGCGGTAGAGATGAGCTGGTTTAAAGGGATTGTTACACGCGTGTGAGGGGGGGGGAGGGGATATTATGGGGTGTTGTGGACTTGCACGCACGAACCCTGGACGCACGCACACACGCACACAGGAACCCACGCACGAACCCTGGACACACCCACGCACACACCTACACAGGCTCGCAAGCACGTACCCACCCACCCACGCATGCTCGCAAACACACGCACACTCACGCATGCTCGCAAACACACGCACACTCACGCAGGCTCGCAAGCACGTACCCATCCACTCACGCAGACTCGCAAACACATTGTAACACCACTATAAAATGCCACCATTGTAACACCACTATAAAATGCCACCATTGTAACACCACTATAAAATGCCACCATTGTAACACCACTATAAAATGCCACCATTGTAACACCACTATAAAATGCCACCATTGTAACACCACTATAAAATGCCACCATTGTAACACCACTATAAAATATGAACTAAATAATAATGTAAGTAATACACTACTGCTTATCCTGAGTAACACTTCCTATCAGTTGTACTTGGTAACACTGTTATTGAACACTGTAATATGAGCTGACATATGATGGTTACACCGGAACCAAAGGTACACTGCCAACAAGGAAATGCTACACAGGTTTAATACGCTGCCACCATCTGCCTTGACCATTGAGACTATATCAAGCAACGAGGCAAGAAACACTGCTTGACTTGGAGAGTACTTTCTATAACTGTCATTAATTATGGGACGGTTGTCAGCCACTATATACTCTGTCCTCTAAGTCTCTACAGGACCAATATATACCCTCGAAAAAGGGAGAGGGGGAGATTTACTGTTGCTACCTACACCAAGAAGTAAGAGATCGGCCACACGTGCACAAACACTCAAGAATTTTCATTAAACTTGTTTGACATTCACCATACACTGTTCAAGAGAGGAGTATTTAATTACGTGTGTGCCTGACCTCTGACCTGGCTAAAAGGGGGGGGGGGAGATCCATGGATGTTTACAAATAAGAATCTGGGGTCTAATTCCATTGCAATGTTTGACAAGAGTATCATGAAATGTTACATACTTGAAACTAGCTAAGACTAACCCAGGAATTTTTTAATCAACATACAAGATAATCCAGAGGTCATCTGGGCTGACCTCTTGGAGAAGGCTTCCCTGGGTGAGAACTCTAGGGGGGGGGGTCATGGGTGTTACAACACACACTCTCATGCAGGCTCGCAAGCACACGCACACAGGCTCGCAAGCACGAATTCACGCACATTTTCTCTAAGAGGCTAATACGTTAACATTGGTCCTATGTACAATGGTACTACGCAGGCCTGTGTTAAGGTAAAATAATTAATAATTAGCATCCAGGTACCCGTAAGAGAATGTTCTACGTACCCTAAGGGTTCCAAAACTCATTAGAGAGACTTCTACGTACTTCTGGGGGGTTCCGGAACCCATTACGAAGACTCCTACATAACTTTGGGGGTTCCAGAACCCTTTAGAAAGACTCCTACCCATCCCTGGGGGTTCCAGAACCCTTTAGAAAGACTCCTACCCACCCTTGGGGGTTCCAGAACCCTTTAGAAAGACTCCTACCCATCCCTGGGGGTTCCAGAACCCTTTAGAAACACTCCTACGCACCCTTGAAGGGTTCCAGAATCTAGTACACTTATTGGCAACTAACGCTGAAGAAATTGTGTTTTTAGGAGCCTCGATGACTCGTTTATTTTACTACTACCCATCTGTAATACTAGATGTTTGTAATACTAAATTACTGTAACTTATCTGAGTAACACGTCCTACCGGTTGCACTTTGTAACACTTTGTAACTCTAGTTAAACTATATACTTGATCACTAACTCTGATCAACAACAGAGTTGTTGATTAGCACCCTATGTCTCACAAACATCACCCCTATCAATTCCCTTTGAATCTTGTATGTCGTTATCATGTTTCCCTATGCCTACTCTTATCCAGTGGGTGGGTGTATTTACTATTTGTATATGCAGAATCGAGCTATTAGCTCTTGGATCTCGCCGTTCTAACCCATTTATTTTTCCTCAATTATGTCTACTACATACATTTCTTTACACTTATACACAAACATCACCAGGAAGTAGCCCGTAACAGGTGTCTCACTTCCAGGTACCTATTTACTACTAGGTGAACAGGCCTATCAGGGTGAAAGANCCCAGGGGGGCCCAAGCTGCCTCGGGTTGACCCCAGCGGCCCAAGCTGCCGCGGGTTGACCCCAGGGGGCCCCAAGCTGCCTCGGGTTGACCCCAGGGGGGGCCCAAGCTGTCTCGGGTTGACCCCAGGGGGGCCCAAGCTGTTCTCGGGTTGACCCCAGGGGGGGGCCCAAGCTGTCTCGGGTTGACCCCAGGGGGCCCAAGCTGTCTCGGTTGACACCAGGGGGGCCAAGCTGTCTCGGGTTGACCCCAGGGGGGCCCAAGCTGCCTCGGGTTGACGCAGGGGGGCCCAAGCTGTCTCGGGTTGACCCCAGGGGGCCCAAGCTGTCTCGGGGTTGACCCCAGGGGGGCCCACGCTGCCTCGGGTTGACCCCAGGGGGGCCCAAGCTGCCTCGGGTTGACCCCAGGGGGGCCCAAGCTGCCTCGGGTTGACCCCAGGGGGGCCCAAGCTGCCTCGGGTTGACCCCAGGAGCCCAAGATGCCTCTGGTTGACCCCAGGGGGGCCCAAGCTGCTCGGGTTGACTCCAGGGGGCCCAAGCTGCCTCGGGGTGACTCCAAGGGGCCCAAGCTGCCTCGGGTTGACCCCAGGGGGCCCAAGCTGTCTCGGGTTGACCCAAGGGGCCCAAGCTTCCTCGGTTTGAACCCAGCGGCCCAAGCTGCCTCGGGTTGACCCCAGCGGCCCAAGCTGCCTCGGGGTGACCCAGCGGCCAAGCTGCCTCGGGTTGACCCAGCGGCCCAAGCTGCCTCGGGTTGACCCCAGCGGCCCAAGCTGCCTCGGGTTGACCCCAGCGGCCCAAGCTGCTCGGGTTGACCCCAGCGGCCCCAAGCTGCCTCGGGGGTACGTCGTGTTACCAACAGATTAGCGTGTGTTTTGGGTCGTGGTCACGTGACATGGTGGCCGTGACCAGAATCTGGACACCTCTAAGGAGCGACCACCTGGAAGGAGCGACCACCTGGAAGGAGCGACCACCTGGAAGGAGCGACCAACCTGCTAATGAAGGACACCTACCTACACACTCTCTGATCATCTACTATTAACATATATTTTAACCATTACAATACACAATACTACCGGTCCTCTCTCCATATTTGCCACTCCGTAAAGAATGCAACTGTTTCGCCGAACCAGAAACGTACGGAACCCAAGCAACCCGCCTAACCTATCGAGACGAGGCATAGAAAACGTCAATATTACGGTGCGTTAGTTTGTACTAATGCGTCGTCGCCTTTTGAACACGTTGGTCGACTCCGTAGAAAATGCGACGTATGGAAGGAGTCTCTGTCACTTTTATTCTCAGTACACTCAACCATTCCATCCATCCTCTGCACGCACACTCAACCATTCCATCCATCCTCTGCACGCACACTCAACCATTCCATCCATCCTCTGCACGCACACTCAACCATTCCATCCATCCTCTGCACGCACACTCAACCATTCCATCCATCCTCTGCACGCCACTCAACCATTCCATCCATCCTCTGCACGCACACTTCAAACATTCCATCCATCCTCTGCACGCACACTCAACCATTCCATCCATCCTATGCACGCACATCAACCATTCCATCCATCCTCTGCACGCACACTCAACCATTCCATCAATCCTATGCACGCACACTCAACATTCCACCATCCTCTGCACGCACACTCAACCATCCCACCCATCCCCTGCACGCACACTCAACAAACACACCCATCCCCTGCACGCACACTCAACCAAACACACGGCTACAACTGTGCTAATGGTGTACGTACACCATTTACTCACCTGTGTAACTTCACCATATTCTAATTACTTCCTCAACTCTTCTTAGTGTATGTATAGAAACCTTTCCTGATAGTATACATGTTGTGAATGAAACATCTGATGGGTTACATTCAGCGTCCTGAATGAAGGAGGATGCCTGAGGCGCGCTTCCGAAATCAGGAATTGAATTTTGTTGGGGATTATGACGTCATTAACTCTGGGAACGAATCGGATGAAAATTAACTTAATAATTACAAATGGCGTCGGGAAATGGTGGTGTAATTATGTTAATAACCATGGTGGCTCGGCTGTGCGTGCTTGGCGAGGCGGGCAGTGGTTACACACACACGCACGCACACACACGTACACACACACACACACACACACACACACACACACACACACACACACACACACCAAGGATAGATGTGTAACACCGGTGGGACGCGAACAAGGGGACACAGGTGGAAGCTGAGTACCCAAATGAGCCACAGAGACATTAGAAAGAACTTTTTCAGTGTCAGAGTAGTTAGTAAATGGAATGCATTAGGCAGTGATGTGGTGGAGGCTGACTCCATACACAGTTTCAACTGTAGATATGATAGAGCCCAGTAGGCTCAGGAATCTGTACACCAGTAAGTTGACGGTTGAGAGGCGGGACCAAAGAGCCAGAGCTCAACCCCCGCAAGCACAACTAGTTGAGTACACCCACATGTGAATCAGACGCCACAAACCTCAAGCGGGAGACGATGAGAAACGAACACTTGGACATTCCAGCTAGGATAGCTGGAGATAGATAACTTCAAGATAGCTGACAGAGTAAAGATAACGAGGATATAAGAAACAAAATTGAGACTTAAGGGGTATACTATAAGAATGATCTCAGAATTGAGTGAACTCGGGGAAAAATAAGAAATTAATTAATGTAATTCACATTCAAAATTGTCAGGCCAGTCGAAGCAAAACAGGCAGAATGATTGAGCTATTCAATAGTATAGCGCAGGTGAGCCACAGGGATGCGAAGAAGGCACTTCTCCGACGTGAGGCCAGTGAGCAATGAACCCAACTAGGAGGAGAAATATTAAAACCAACCTCCACCCATAGTTTTAAAAGATATGACATAAAACAATGGTTCGGGATTCATTGCATGCGACTGAAAGGAGGGGGGGGGCCCATGAGCTGAAGCTCGGTCCTGCGAACTCCGTTAGATGAAAAACACACTAACACAGTGTACCGTTCATAAACAGAACCTAGTGTAACCTGTTTGAGCAACAGAGCTGCAAATGACCAGCGAGCACTTTGAAAACAAAAAGAGGAAAAAAACTGTTTCAAAACAAAGCGACGCACTCGACAATTAATAATTTACATTCTGATGATTAAGGAAATGTCATTTCCATGTACGAGGAAAAACATTAGCACTCGCAAAAATAATATTCAAGAGCAGCTTAACGAATTGTTGCAGGAAGCTCGTGGCAGGAAAATTGAAAAAATACGTCTGGCCTGTTAGGCAGAGTGAAAAATACGTCTGGCCTGTTAGGCAGAGTGAAAAATGCGTCTGGCCTGTTAGGCAGAATGAAAAATGCGTCTGGCCTGTTAGGCAGAGTGAAAATGCGTCTGGCCTGTTAGGCAGAGTGAAAAATACGTCTGGCCTGTTAGGCAGAGTGAAAA
The DNA here is from genome assembly GCA_020271785.1 of Procambarus virginalis. Classification (NCBI taxonomy): domain Eukaryota; kingdom Metazoa; phylum Arthropoda; class Malacostraca; order Decapoda; family Cambaridae; genus Procambarus; species Procambarus virginalis. The sequence goes on from WNGS01162095.1 coordinate 41,304, forward strand.
ATACGTCTGGCCTGTTAGGCAGAATGAAAAATGCGTCTGGCCTGTTAGGCAGAGTGAAAAATCCGTCTGGCCTGTTAGGCAGAGTGAAAAATACGTCTGGCCTGTTAGGCAGAGTGAAAAATCCGTCTGGCCTGTTAGGCAGAGTGAAAAATCCGTCTGGCCTGTTAGGCAGAGTGAAAAATACGTCTGGCCTGTTAGGCAGAGTGAAAAATACGTCTGGCCTGTTAGGCAGAGTGAAAAATCCGTCTGGCCTGTTAGGCAGAGTGAAAATACGTCTGGCCTGTTAGGCAGAGTGAAAAATACGTCTGGCCTGTTAGGCAGAGTGAAAAATCGGTCTGGCCTGTTAGGCAGAGTGAAAAATACGTCTGGCCTGTTAGGCAGAGTGAAAAATACGTCTGGCCTGTTAGGCAGAGTGAAAAATCCGTCTGGCCTGTTAGGCAGAGTGAAAAATCCGTCTGGCCTGTTAGGCAGAGTGAAAAATCCGTGTTGTTGGGGAAGAAGAGCCAAGCAACAAAGCCAGGCAGGCACACCCAGGCGAGAGGTGACGACGCCTGGTGTCAGGAGACCAACGCACACTCTTCACTTCATTCCTTTTACAATCACGTAGGAATTTCTTGTGTGGTTGAGAGCGCCATTCTCCGCAGGCGGAACAATCGCGGCGTGATTTGGCACCTTAGTTGCTGAGTCAGCCTCGGGCAAGAGTGACACAACTCCAACTGTCTGGAAAGCCGGTTCTCGTCGTCTCCTGTGTTGTGTTCCATTGTGTTCTGGGGGATGTGTTGAGCATTGTTGTAGAGGGCTCTGTTATTGTTGTAGAGGGATCTGTTATTGTTGTAGAGAGCTGTGTTATTGTTGTAGAGGGCTGTGTTATTGTTGTAGAGGGCTGTGTTATTGTTGTAGAGGGCTGTGTTATTGTTGTAGAGGGCTGTGTTATTGTTGTAGAGAGCTGTGTTATTGTTGTAGAGGGCTGTGTTATTGTTGTAGAGGGCTCTGTTATTGTTGTAGAGGGATCTGTTATTGTTGTAGAGAGCTGTGTTATTGTTGTAGAGGGCTGTGTTATTGTTGAAGAGGGCTGTGTTATTGTTGTAGAGGGCTGTGTTATTGTTGTAGAGGGCTGTGTTATTGTTGTAGAGAGCTGTGTTATTGTTGTAGAGAGCTGTGTTATTGTTGTAGAGGGCTCTGTTATTGTTGTAGAGGGCTCTGTTATTGTTGTAGAGGGCTCTGTTATTGTTGTAGAGGGCTGTGTTATTGTTGTAGAGGGCTGTGTTATTGTTGTAGAGGGCTGTGTTATTGTTGTAGAGAGCTGTGGTATTGTTGTAGAGGGCTGTGGTATTGTTGTAGAGGGCTGTGTTATTGTTGTAGAGGGCTGTGTTATTGTTGTAGAGGGCTGTGTTATTGTTGTAGAGGGCTGTGCTATTGTTGTAGAGGGCTCTGTTATTGTTGTAGAGTTCTGTGTTATTGTTGTAGAGGGCTGTGTTATTGTTGTAGAGGGCTGTGTTATTGTTGTAGAGGGCTGTGTTATTGTTGTAGAGGACTGTGTTATTGTTGTAGAGGGCTGTGGTATTGTTGTAGAGGGCTGTGTTATTGTTGTAGAGGGCTGTGTTATTGTTGTAGAGGGCTGTGTTATTGTTGTAGAGGGCTGTGTTATTGTTGTAGAGGACTGTGTTATTGTTGTAGAGGACTGTGTTATTGTTGTAGAGGGCTGTGTTATTGTTGTAGAGGGCTGTGTTATTGTTGTAGAGGGCTGTGTTATTGTTGTAGAGGGCTGTGTTATTGTTGTAGAGAGCTGTGTTATTGTTGTAGAGGGCTCTGTTATTGTTGTAGAGGACTGTGTTATTGTTGTAGAGGACTGTGTTATTGTTGTAGAGGGCTGTGTTATTGTTGTAGAGGGCTGTGTTATTGTTGTAGAGGGCTGTGTTATTGTTGTAGAGGGCTGTGTTATTGTTGTAGAGAGCTGTGTTATTGTTGTAGAGGGCTCTGTTATTGTTGTAGAGGGCTCTGTTATTGTTGTAGAGGGCTCTGTTATTGTTGTAGAGGGCTGTCATTGATGTTGTGAGAGGCCGGTTACCCAGCCTTCTAAAGCATGTCTTACGCAATCTTTAATGCATTAGCAATGGCCTAACCAACCCACACCTTCAGCAATACAGGCGGCCTAACCAACCCACACCTTCAGCAATACAGGCGGCCTAACCAACCCACACCTTCAGCAATACAGGCGGCCTAACCAACCCACACCTTCAGCAATACAGACGGCCTAACCAACCCACACCTTCAGCAATACAGGCGGCCTAACCAACCCACAGCTTCAGCAATACAGGCGGCCTTACCAACCCACACCTTGAGCAATACAGGCGGCCTAACCAACCCACACCTTCAGCAATAAAGGCGGCCTAACCAACCCACACCTTCAGCAATACAGACGGCCTAACCAACCCACACCTTCAGCAATACAGGCGGCCTAACCAACCCACACCTTTAGCAATACAGACGGCCTAACCAACCCACACCTTCAGCAATACAGGCGGCCTAACCAACCCACACCTTCAGCAATACAGGCGGCCTAACCAACCCACAGCTTCAGCAATACAGGCGGCCTTACCAACCACACCTTGAGCAATACAGGCGGCCTAACCAACCCACACCTTCAGCAATACAGACCGCCTAACCAACCCACACCTTGAGCAATACAGGCGGCCTACCAACCCACACCTTCAGCAATACAGGCGGCCTTACCAACCCACACCTTCAACAATACAGACGGCCTTACCAACCCACACCTTTTGCAATACAGGGTCGAGAGTGGATCTGTGAACCATCCACACAGGGAGGGACAGTGTGTC
>WNGS01162098.1:3570-21132 GCA_020271785.1 Procambarus virginalis
GGGGAAGCACGTGAGGAACACAAATGCAAACAGCCTGAATGGTCCCCAGGACTAGATACAACTGAAAACTCACACCCCAGAAGTGACTCGAACCATACTCCCAGGAGCAAAGCAACTGGTAAACTACAGGGCGCCTTAATCCGCTTGACCATCACGACCGGACATAAGGAAGTGATAAGCCTGAGCTATATGAACCACTTCCCCGCCGGCACCTGGATGGTTATCTGGGGCATAGCAATTTTATCAAATCACCCCAATTTTTTGGGGAAGCACGTGAGGAACACAAATGCAAACAAGCCTGAATGGTCCCCAGGACTAGATACAACTGAAAACTCACACCCAGAAGTGACTCGAACCCATACTCCCAGGAGCAAAGCAACTGGTAACTACAGGGCGCCTTAATCCGCTTGACCATCACGACCGGACATAAGGAAGTGATAGCCTGAGCTATATGACCCACTTCCCCGCCGGCACCTGGATGGTTATCTTGGGCATAGCATTTTATCAAATCACCTCATTTTTTGGGGCAACACGTGAGGAACACAAATGCAAACAAGCCTGAATGGTCCCCAGGACTAGATACAACTGATGAAGGTGCCGGCGGGGAAGTGGTTCATATAGCTCAGGCTATCACTTCCTTATGTCCGAGTCGTGATGGTCAAGCGGATTAAGGCGCCCTGTAGTTACCAGTGCTTTGCTCCTGGGAGTATGGGTTCGAGTCACTTCTGGGTGGGAGTTTTCAGTTGTATCTAGTCCTGGGGACCATTCAGGCTTGTTTGCATTTGTGTTCCTCACGTGTTGCCCCAAAAAAATGAGGTGATTGATAAAATGCTATGCCCAAGATAACCATCCAGGTGCCGGCGGGGAAGTGGTTCATATAGCTCAGGCTATCACTTCCTTATGTCCGGTCGTGATGGTCAAGCGGATTAAGGCGCCCTGTAGTTACCAGTTGCTTTGCTCCTGGGAGTATGGGTTCGAGGTCACTTCTGGGGTGTGAGTTTTCAGTTGTATCTAGTCCTGGGGACCATCAGGCTTGTTTGATATATATATATATATATATATATATATCGATTTCTTCGGAATCTATATATTATATAAGATAAATAGGAAAACCAAGGATATACTGAACATCTTGTTTCAGATTCTTTACTTTAAAATGCCTAACGTTTCGAATACTTCTTATATTCATCTCAGATCTAAAAGAAAATAGAAATCACAATCAAATAAGAGGTAAAACAAAGAACTCATACTGAATATGACTGCCTATCAAAGAAAGGAAAATTAATAAAAAACAAAACACTTAAGCTTACTTAAAGTGATCAATAGAAAGAAAACTTATTAACTGTCACATAGATAAAAGCTAATTCAAAAAACATTCAATTACAACAAGAATTTTATAACTACTACAACAAACCATACTATTAAACTTACGTGAAGTGATCAACTCGAGTGAGACTTGATAGCTACCACCGAATCCGAATCCGAATCCGAATGATACAGGAGAAGATTGCCCATTGGGGCGAGCCTTGAAGTGTGGACAGCTGAAGAGAAGTCGGTGAGAGGAAAGGTTGAAGTTGAAGAAAAAGTGCCAGGGCTAGACCCAGCTGCTTGTCCGAGTGTTGATGCTGTATCAATCCATATCTGGCTAGGCTGGGAGACGGGTCTGGAAGGCGGCAGTGGAGGTTTTATTTCCTCTTGGTGTGTGGAGTGTGTCTACGTCGGGGACCACCATCTCCAAACGAGCAGAATTAGGTCCCCATCCCCCTAAAGAGGGGGAAGAGAGCGGCTGCTCTCAGTGGTTTCTTCTTGGAATCTTCTATTTTTTCTTACTTCTAGTAGTCATTTGATGTTCCTTGTACTGGGGTAGTCAGGTGGGAAGAGATACTTAAACAATGTTGCTTCATCGCACTGCAAGAAGATTTCTTCTTTCGATACATTATAATTCCGGTTTGGGTCGTTCAGCAAGGCTTCTGCATACTGCGCGTTGAAGAATTTACTGGTGAGGCGCCTGTATTCAGGAGATCCATAAATTTGCTTTTCACGTTCCTCGTAGAGTTGGTTGATTCTTGGAGAGTGCACTGGTAATGAGTATGGTGAGTGTGCTGCAGTGGTCTCTGGTACTGGGGGTGATGTTTGTGTTTCAATTTCAACATAGTCGTCATCAGAAGACGTGGTATCAGAAGACACGGTATCAGATGTAGTTGCTGGTGTATCTGGAGTTGCTGGTGTATCTGGAGTTGCTGGTGTATCTGGAGTTGTAGGTTCCAGGTTGACAGGCGTCTCTGGAACGGGGTCGGGCTCTGGTGGAGAGGAGCCAGCAGTAAACATGGCCTCTGGAATTACGAACGTGCGAAGATTGTTTGCCTTGTATAGTTCATTTAGTATTCTGTACCGTTGTCTGAGATCACCTCCTGAGAGTTCAGTAGCGAATTGTATCAAAGCTGCTACAGTGCTGTCAGAGGTGGCTGGAGGCGGTGTGAATGAGGATTGGTGCAGAGGTGTCGTCTGATGCTGTGATTGGCTGGCTTGGGAGTTGCTGGTCCAGTAGTTGGGTTGCTCGCCGCTCGTGGCGCCACCCGTCGGGAGAGCTGGGAAGGCATGTTCTTGAATGTTAAATCTTGGAGTAGAGTTTCTTGGTCTGGCTTCTGTCATGTGCTTGATTTCCTCTTGTCGCTTGGGGCAGTCTTGAGAGACGGCTTTGTGGTCACCGTCGCAGAGTAGACAACGTTTGGTGGCAGCTGTGCAGGTCTTGTGATGAGGTTCCCCAGCACAGATGCTGCATTTCTGCTTCGGATTTGGGCACTTTTGTGAATAGTGGGTGTATTGATAACACCGAAAGCACTGACGCAGGTGGAAATACCGCTGCCTGGAGATCTGGTGGGGTGTGCAGGCCACTCCACAGCATCTGAGGCCGTTGTCGGCCGCGAGAGTAGCCTCTGCCGGAGTCTTGAGGGTGACCTTGAGGGTTGGCTTTCAGTTTACATCCTGCTGAATGAGGTGTGCCGAGATGGCCGTGAGGGATCTGTTTTTGGGTGTTTATGCTCTTCACAATCTCAGAAGCTGGTCGTTCAGCGATGATGTCACTCACTCTGTGAATGAATATAGTCCTTACTGCCAGGAACTGGTAGGGAGGCAGGAGTGTTAGGCCCTGTGCTTCGAGTGCAGTGGTCGTTGTCGTGGTGAATAGGCATTCTAGTGCTGCTGCACTACTGAAAAGAAGTTGGGGCCCATTCACGTCCATAACGACGTCGATGGGTGCTACCCCAGAGGTTGATGATAGTAGATTCATCATCTCGATCTTGCTGTATGTGGTGTCGGTTTCCTCGGAACCGCACCTTCACTCTGAACAGCATGTTCAGGAGGCTCTAATCGTTGCTGCCCTATATTTATCCACCCGGCAATGCTGGGTGCAGGAGAGCCTGAACTAGAGGGTTGCACTTTTTTTAAGAGGTCTCCCGTCTCTTACCGGTATAATGCACCGGATCAGGGTGGGGTCTGATCCCACCCTCCTAAAGCAAAGTACTCATAGCTACCACGTATATACTAAACACTATAACAAATATTCATATCATGACTACAAGTCTACAAAAAATGTATATAAAAATACAAACAGAGTAAGCGACAATTATAAAATACTACTCAAAATCGTATAAAACTCAAATATTAAATAAAACTAATAACAAAATGTATATGTATCCTAAATAAAAAGATTATACTAATGTACAATGTCAAGCCCGAAATAAGTAAGAAAGGCAAAAACATGGTAGACTATAGCAAAATTATAATAAAATTAAACTACCTGAATGAACTATAAAGCAAATAACAGGGCCTACTGTGCACTACACCGTGTACAATTGAACAGCCGAAAGGTTGCTATTTAATAAAGGCCGCAGCTCCTTTATATATAAGGATTCCAATATTCTCAAATCTGACTGGCCATTTATACAAGTGTCCAAAATTTTAAAATCAGATTCCAGCAGAGAATGATTAAACTCATAGCAAAGGTTTCTAATCTCCGAAAATGGTGGTTGAGACAATGGTAATCCAGTCCTAAAAGAACTCCCCCGGTGCTCAAGTATCCTAATTTAGTGTCGGGGTTTTGTAGTAAAATATTCAGACAGTTGTTAGAATTAGCGGTTAAAGACTCTGTCTTTATGTTAATAATAAATATTATAAACAAATCGATGGAGTAGCATTGGGGTCTCCCTTAGGTCCTGCACTCGCTAATGCGTTTTTTAGTTTTCATGAAACAAATTGGCTTGATAAATGTCCTTTGGCCCTTTAAAACAGTCTTGTACAGGAGATATGTAGATGACACTTTTTTTGTTATTTAGGGACCAATGTCATATTGAGAAATTTAGAGAATATCTTAATGCAAAACATAGTAATATACGTTTCACTGCGGAGCGTGAAGTGGATAATTCATTATCGTTTCTTGTTGTCAAAGTGAACAACCTTAATGGGTTCAACACTAATGTTTTTTAGAAAACCAACTTTTACTGGGTTAGGTTTAAATTTTAATTCTTTAGTTCCTGGTATTTTTAAGAAAAATGCAATTAATACTTTACTGAATAGGGCCTTTGTTTTATGTTCTAATTGGAATAACTTTGATCAGGAAATTAATTTTCTTGTGAAATTTTTTTTCAAACAATGGTTATCCTCTACATATGATTTATACTTTTAGAAGGAATTTCGTAAATAAGAAGTTTCACCCATCGTGTAGGATTGCTACAGTAGAATGGGATATTAAATATATTAAATTACCATTCTATGGCACGATTTAGTTTTTCGTAAGGAGTCGTTTGAGGAAAATGTTGCAGCATTGTTATCCTCAAGTAGACCTTAGATATATATCTTTGTCAACACTATTACCATAGGCTCTTATTTTAAATTTAAAGATAAAGTGCCTACCCCCCTGTGCTCTAGTGTCGTATATATGTATAATTGTTCCAGCTGTAATGCTGGATATATCGGGAGTTCCATTCGAAACTTTAAGATTAGGATACTTGAGCACCGGGAGTTTCTTTTAGGACTGGATTACCATTGTCTAAACCATGCAGCATTTTCGGAGATTAGAAACCTTTGCTATGAGTTTAATCATTCTCTGCTGGAATCTGATTTTAAAATTTGGGACACTTGTATAAATGGCCAGTCAGATTTGAGAATAATGGAATCCTTATATATATAAAGGAGCTGCGGCCTTTATTAAATAGTAACCTTTCGGCTGATCAATTGTACACGGTGTAGTGCACAGTAGGCCCTGAAATTTGCTTTATAGTTCATTCTTGTAGTTTAATTTTATTATAATTTTGCTTTAGTCTACCATGTTTTTGCCTTTTCTTATTTATTTTCGGCTTGACATTGTACATTATTATAATCTTTTATTTAGGATACATATACATTTTTTGTTATTTAGTTTATTTAATTATTTGAGTTTTTTATACGATTTGAGTAGTATTTTATAATTGTCGCTTACTTGTTTGTATTTTTTATATACATTTTTTGTAGACTTGTAGTCATGATATGAATATTTGTTATAGTGTTTAGTATATAGGTTGTAGCTATCAAGTCTCTCTCCAGTTGATCACTTCACGTAAGTTTAATAGTATGGTTTGTTGTAGTAGTTATAAATTCTTGTTGTAATTGAATGTTTTTTGAATTAGCTTTTATCTATGTGACAGTTAATAAGTTTTCTTTCTATTGATCACTTTAAGTAAGCTTAAGTGTTTTGTTTTTTAATAATTTCCTTTCTTGGATAGGCAGTCATATTCAGTATGAGTTCTTTGTTTTGCCTCTTATTTGATTGTGATTTCTATTTTCTTTTAGATCTGATGATGAATACAAGAAGTATTCGAAACGTTATGCATTTTAAAGTAAAGAATCTGAAACAAGATGTTCAGTATATCCTTGGTTTTCCTATTTATCTCAATAGATATATTATATATATATATATATATATATATATATATATATATATATATATATATATACAGAGAGAGAGAGAGAGAGAGAGATAAGTAAGAGTGGTTTGAGAAGTGGGGTGTTTGTGGATGGGGCTCATCACATCTCTTCATACATACAACTTATAATTGTCTCTTCTGTGGAGAAACTGTTTGTGTGCATTCTAGTGGTGAACACAGGAGAAGCTATGCTGGAGGTATGGCATTATTTTATTATTTTTATTTATTTATTTATTTATTTATTTATGGATATTTATTTCAAAATGAGAAATATTTAGATGGTTTCCCCTATCTTCATGAGAGTGTGAGTGAGTGAGTGTATATATTTATACACTATTTCCTTGTTAGGAGGTAAACATCGCTCGTCTACCCTTGCTACCAGAGAGGATGGGTTCATGTGCCTCGGTGTGGTAATACCACTCTGGACCTCACCCCACATTCGCTTGCGATAGTTGTCAGGCCTCTCTGAGTAAGGACTTGGTCTCTGAACATCTACAAACATGCTCCCAAGGTGAGTGAATAAACCCCACTCCACCTTTATTTCTCTTAAGAGCTTTTTTTGAGAGGTTATGTCATAGTGGAGGGTGTTGCCTTTTATTATTTATTATTATTATTATTATTATTATTATTATTATTATTTTCTAGGAACGATTCAGTGGCAGGTAAAAACATCACAGGGTCAGGTAGGAGAGGAACATGACAAAGCACAGCATGACAATAACCCTTAGGTGGTGGTGGGGTTAGTCAGTCCAATGCAAATGGAGGGGAGGGGGGGGGGAGGGAGGAAGTGATGATGATGATGATGGTGGTGGTGATGGTGGTGACATCTCTCAGGCAGGTCCTAGTGGTCTTAGACCTCTTGACAACAATCGAGATAATGGCCTAATTAGTGATGAAAATTCCTCAGATGTGGAGGATGTTATAGTCACCCCCCCCACTTAATTAATAGGGTGGGGGCCTGGGGGATCTCTTTACTAGGATGGAATATTCCATCCTCGCACAGCCTTGCCACAGACCCTATAGGACTCCTAAGCAACTTTAGGGACTATTACATATCTGAAATAGAGAATTACATGAATTCTCTTGGGGGCATGTAATTTTACTTCTTCATAAAAATCCTTCTCTAGGTGAAGGTAACACTTTTAAAACAACGACTCACAGAAGATGATGACTTTAGGGAACACTTCATAACGACACCTGCTAGGCTGGTAACTCTTGAGGAGGTGGGTAATCTTATTGATAGCTGGGTGCATTATATGATTACACGACTGGAGGACCTCCTTTCAGAAACAGAAGGGAGTGGTTTCATACTATATAATGTCGATTTCCTGAAAATCGTCATCTGTAATGCCAGTGTAAGGTCAGTTTTGGGGGATTATGTCCCTTATCACTCCTTTCTAAGGGGACGAAATGAGGTCTTCAACCCAAACCCTGTCGGTAATAATAGAACATGCATTATTCAATGCATTGCTGCTTTTCTGGCATCACAACAAGGGTGGAAATGGAGACGTATAGGGAGACTTGTAGAGTCTCACTCTAGGGTTAGGAAAATGGTCAAATACGACCATTTATCCTTCCCTCTCTCGTGGGAGGATATCTCTAAATTGGAGAATAGAAATAAACTATCCATTTTTTGTATTCAATACACAAACATACAGACGGTGTCTATCACGTCTCTCTTTGCCGCCGTGGCAGCAGACAGTACTCGGTCATAGTGCCATTATTGCTCTTGGGAGAGTCTCATGTGGCGCTTATTAAGGAGTTTGACAAGTTCCTACGGAACTTTACTCGCAGCCACAGACGAAAGACAGTCTTCTGTAGAAACTGTCTTTCAGAATATCAAAATTCCACAGAACTAACAAACCACACATCCTCCTGTGACATCACACAGAAAATTATTTATCCTCAGGAGGGGGACACACTTCATTTTAAAAATACAGGGAAAGGTTACCCCCCTTCCCATGTGGGTTATTTTGATTTTGAGTGCTTCCTAAGCACTGAGGATTGTCTAGGTTCTGTTACAGCCATACATAGGCCTATAGCATACAGCTATATAATTGTTGATAGGAACCACTCCGTCGTTGATAAATTTACTTATTTTGGGGGGGGACAGTGTCACACATTTCATGCGCGAGTTGCTACCAAATGGGAAATTATCCAAATGGAAATGATCAGATCTCCTCCCCATTATGAAATAGACATGTCTCTTGAGGATATGGTTCATTTTAGGAGACAGACACTGTCAGTTTTGTGAGGAGGTATTTACCCTCACCAATTTCAAGGTTCAACATCATGATCACCTTAGGGAAAAGCTCAATTATATTGGAGCTCTATGTAATTACTGCAACCTCTGCCACAAGAATGCTCTAGAGAGTTTAGTCCTAATTGCTCACAATATGTCTTATGACATGGGCTTAATTTTGAGGGAGTTTGCCATGGGTTCAAATATTAAGAGCAATATCCTCATGAGACAGGGAACGAAATATCTTAAGGTGGAAATAGGGAAGCTTAAATTTCTCGATTCACTGGCTTTTATTACAGGTAGTCTTTCATCCCTAGCAAAGACCCACATAGATTCAGCCAGCCCCTTAACATTCACTCACTCAATGATAGAAGGTTTGCCTAAAGAGAGCCACCACCTACTCTTAAAGGGTAAGCAGTTTTTCCCTTATGAATATACCACAAAAATCAGCTGCTTTAATGATGCAACACTCCCCCCTATTGAAATGTTTTACAGCTCCCTAAACAAATTAGGTATAACTTTGGATGAATATAGACATTCTAAATTAGTATGGGAGTTAACAGGGTGTAGGACATTAAAAGACTACCTCCTTGTTTATTTGAAGTGTGACGTTGGTTTACTTGCTGACATTTTTACCCACCATAGGGTAATTCTAAATGATATCTATTCATTAGAAATGACCCATTACTGCAGTCTCCCGGGCTATTCCTACGACTGCTTCTTGAAAAACAGCAAAATATCGTTGGAGTTAAGTGCAGATGTGACGTTACAAAATCTCCTGTCACAAAACATACGAGGGGTTTTTACGACTGCAATTAGGAGTTACGCCAGAGCTAACAACCGATCTTTTAACCCCCAGGATGATAGATCTTCATTCTTACTGTATTTAGATTTCAACTCACTTTATGGGAGTTGTATGACTAAGAAATTGCCCTATGGGGGGACTAAGGAGAATATCATCTGATGAGATGAACTCCTTCATTAGTGAAGGGAAGATAATGACAGAACAACCATTCTCTTCTAACAAAGGGTACTGGCTCTTAATTGACACCAAACACATAAGACCTGAAATAGCTAGACTAACAGATGATCTACCCTTCTGTTTACACCATAGGGGAATAAGTATGATGGATATCTCACCATTTAGTAGGAGACTTCTGGAAACAAATAACATTACAAATCTCCCTAAAAATATATTAAACTGGTTGGTGATCAAACAACATTATTTCATATCTCTACACCTTTTACAGCTATTTATTGAGATAGGTCTTGAAGTACAGACTATACACGCAATTTATGAGTTCCGTCAGTCAGATTTTATGGCAGAATTTGTTAACACAAACGTTAACAATAGAAATGCCTCCACCGGTAACGATAGGAAAACACTTTTTAAGCTCTTAACAAATAGTGTTTTCGATAAAACACTACTGAACCCGCCCGTTATGCCATCGACACCAAACTAGTGACTTCTGCCAGGGTCTTTTTACGTGAGGTGAAGAATCCTCGCTTAAAACGTATGGTGCATTTAGGTGACAATAAATTATTGTCCGTCAGTTCCAGACCATTCATTAAAATTACTCATCCTAGTTACATTGGGTTCCAGATTCTTGAGCTAGCAAAATACAGTTTATACCATTTTTGGTACCGGGTACTTAAGGAGCACTATACAGATAGGGTACAACTGCTGTATAGTGATACAGTTTCATTTTTAGCTTACTTGCTGAAGATGTCTTTAACGAGATGGGGAAAGAACTCCTTAGATCATGGATGGATACCAGTAACTTTCCTGTAACTCACCCCTTGTATGATCCTTCTAAAAAGGGTGTTTTAGGGCTTTTAAAGTCAGAGGTTTCAGACAGACACATCCTTGAAGTTGTGGCACTCAAGCCCAAAATGTATAGTGTGCTTTTGCATGATAATTCAAATTCCATCACCGCTAAGGGTATTCCCTGCGCTGTGTAAAGATCTTTAACACATAACCACTTTAAAGAGACCCTACACAGTAATGGTGTAGTAAATACTTTCCATTATTCTCAAATTAGGAACGTAGGGGGGGCAGATGGCAACCACTTTCAATACTAAGAGGGGTTTAAGCGCATTTGATGATAAGCGCTTTTACCTAGATAAATACACTAGCCTAGCATATGGACTCCCAGACATACCACCGGATTCCCACCCCAACGCCTCAGCCCAAGGAATGTCCACCGAGAGTGAAGGTGGTGACGTCATTGACCTACAAGGTGAGGAAGGACAACACCCCACCAGTGAGAGTGAACCCTATGGCATCAGTAGTCCCATACCTGAGGAAGGAGACCCACTACACCCCATTCACCCTCTGGGTGATGATGAGTCATCATCTTCATCCCAGGGGGAGGAGGAGGAGGAGGAAGACCCCACAATGGACCTGTGGGTACGTAGAAGGAGCCTAGTAAGGAAGTATTATGAAGGGGGGATGACTTACAATATGACTATGTTTAACCCCTATGTACTTTGCTAATATATTCTATAAAACATATGGGATATTTCTTTTCTCCTTCTTTTTAAGTATATAACCTTAAATAAAACCACTTACAACAACTAGGAGGATGGGCCCCTCTTCTTACGGTACAGTCAAGGGGCGAGATAGCAGGAGGGCATTGTCCCTCTTATGGTTCACCCAAGGCCACTAAGTACGAGGGAGGGTGGTGGGGGGAGGACCACCCCTACTGAGACGAACCTGTGTTTACACCTGTCCCATAGAGGAATGTGGGGGCGTAACTGGCACTCACCTGTGTGTGTTTATTATACAAATAAATTCATTTTTTACTTAAATATACTGTCATACTTTACTGTATAAATGAACATGATCTGTCACTTGAGAATGACAGTGAGAGGTTGTGTTAGCTGGAGCTCCGATTGTAGTAGCATTATTATAGCAATAATGGAAGGATTAGTGGGATTAGTGAAGGAATTGATGAATATAGTTGGAACTCTGAGAGCAGAGATGGACTCCCTACGAGAGGAGGTACGAAAGCTGAAACATCGGGAAGAAACGAAGGAGGAGACCAATATTAACAAGACCTCGTCGTGGAAAGTCGTTAAGGACAGGGGTCGTAAGAAGACCTTGACAAGGCCGCCTACAGACGCCCTAAAGACAGCAAATTCATTTGCCGAGTTAGAGGACGAGTGCTGTGGTGAGCCTGCAGTTCACTCAGAATGGAAATCAGCGAGGAGCGGCGGAGCGCGGGCCCCTCAGGGTGCTCAGAAAGTTAAGGAGGTACCAAAGCGAATTTTGCTTGTGGGAGATTCCCAGGTGAGGTATTTAGACAGAACGTTTTGTGCCAGAGATAGGGGGAACAGATTAAGAGTTTGCTATCCGGGAGCTGGAATTGGTGATATTGTTGGAAACATGAATGATATTATGACGGGAAATGGGAACAAACCCACAATTTGTATTAGTGCAGAGTAGTGTAAAAGGAGACACATGGGGAAAAAAATTTTCAGAAACGGTTGGGCACTTCCACACTTCCACGCCGACTTGACTCCCGGGGGCCGATTGGAGCAAAACCTATTTTTGGGGGTGGTGGGATGGTTTGGTTAGGGCACAGTCAGCGCGCACCTGGCTGGTTGGCTGGGTGGGGTGGTTGTCCATCCCCCCTTGGGGTCCCCACGGCCCACCACCCAGGGAATACCTGAGCGACTCTTGCTGTACCATAGCCTGTTGTTTCACTTTTTGTCACGTATGTATAAGATGAGTCTAAGGCATCAAGAAGGGGGTCCCTACATATGAATGTATTAGAGGGTGCATGTTCAATAGATTCAAACAAAAAAATACACTGGTGAAAGGCATAATTACAATACACATAACTGCAATAATATACGGCATTACAATATATACAACTGCACTAATGTTAAGCTTTTTTTTCCGGGCTTCGCCCGAGGTTTGTTTTAATGCTCAATGGAGGCGGTCGCGGGGTCGCAAATTGCTTTTTAATGCGCGTGTCCCATACCACAGATCAAGCGATGACCACCCAAACTGGCGACCTCCCAGTGGTTTCCAGTTTGCCAGGTCGCCAGCGGACCTCGCAAGATAATTATCAGTACAGGTGCTTGACAGTGACGAGCCACTGGGGGGGGGGTCAAGATTCCTTACAAAGACCAAGTTGGATATTTAGGTGTAGTAGGCCTTATCTTGAATTTGCCTGATACTGTGAGGTACAGTGACATAAAGGGCGAACCATAGTACAGGATTTGCATGTGAGAGGGTCATATTAGGGTTTTAAAGAAGTTAAAATAGCTTTAAAGAGTCCTGTGTGTGTTTGATGGTGGGTAAATGTTCAGTCAATAATTCTCGTGTTTTTAATCTGAATGAGGGGTCCTAGTTTGCGTTCTAGTCGTAAAAAATGAGTTCCTTAGTATATTTGCTATGGAAAATGAGCTTTCAGTACTCTACATAATTTGAAATAAGGTCAAGAAAGACATGTTTATATGTGAGAAGAGTCAGGTTGGAAACTGTTTATTCCATGCAGTCCCCCCCCTCCCCCACTCGGCTTTGCTCCGTTTTCTGTAGCCAAAGTAAATATTCCATTTTCTGTGGCATTCAGGTGGAAAAAAAGGCATGCTCGCATTTGTATGTTCTAACCTGTTTATAGATTTTATAGATGTAATTGTCGGGCCTCAAATTAAATTTTAATATGAAAAATAGCATCAAATGTATGTCAATCTTTTGTAATAAACATTAGACACACATTGACATTTGCTGCGATATTTCATAGAATAAAAAGTTAACTGCTAAATAGTGGGGGGCCTCAGCCATATTGTGTTGGGTTTGACACTCCAAACATCAATTTGACACTTGTAAATATTCTATGAAGGAAAGTAGTTGAGTGTTTTACCTGACTTAAGCAATTTAATATCAATTTGGAATATGGTAATGTTCCTTATTAAATTGTATTATTTTTTATCACCACATTAGCTTAGCCTTTGTGGTGGGGCCCCAATAACTCATGTATCGCGACAGTAGTTTCGTTTTCTGTTGCTATGCAATACTTTTTATGCTATCATTTATACATCACAAACTCTATCAACATCAGAGGCCCGAGACTGTTCAACACGCTTCCACTACACATAAGGGACATAACTGGCCGACCCCTCACAGTGTTCAAGAGAGAACTGGATAAGCATCTCCAAAGGATACCTGATCAACCAGGCTGTGACTCATACGTCAGGCTGCGAGCAGCCGCGTCCAACAGCCTGGTTGATCAGTCCAGCAACCAGAAGGCCTGGTCGATGACCGGGCCGCGGGGACGCTAAGCCCGGAAGCACCTCAAGGTAACCTCGAGGTAAAAGTAATCACACCTAAAAATTTAAAAGTCAAATCCATCAGTTTCCGTTTTTATGTCAGCGGTAGTGTATCAAGCGCAAAGGGTTTTAGAAAAATGTTAGACCTCCACCTTTCAAAAAGTGAGAAGATGAATTCATTTTGGCATTACTGTCATCACTTTGGAAAGTTTTTAATGATAGCACATGCTTAAACAAACTCGCTCGCAAAAACAAAAACTCATACACAAACTCATTTTTGTTTTGGTTCAACTTACACAAATAAACCCAGGGCTTTCACATTCGCGCAAAATACTTAGTCCCTCCTAAACTTAAAACAGTTGCACAATCTTAAACACATCAGGGCAAAAATAGAGAGAGACTTCTGACAAGCTACCGGCCTCCTGTCCTCACCAAGGCTACTAATTCTCACATACTTAAAACAAACACACTTGCTAAACTCTTATACACAAACAAAAACTCAATTTTAACTTACACAAAATAAACACGGGCTTTGCACATTCACACAAAAAATGCTTAGTCGCAGGTTGGCGGCCCCGACCATCCAAGTGGTTGGGCCGCCATTCCCTCCTCCCATCCTATTCCCAAATCCTTATCCTGACTCCTTTCCAGTGCTACATGATCGTAATGGCTTGGCGTTTTCTCCTGATAGTTCTATTCCATTCCATTCTTGACTAAATAACTAGCATTAAGTTTTAAGTCAATCTAATATTCCCATCTCACGCCCCCCAGAACTCCAACAAATCCCAAAAAAGCCAGTCACGCGGCAATAGACATGTTTTTGCCCAACTGTATTTATTTAAAAATAATGCGTCAGATAGAAAGAGTTTCACATTGCTATTATATTTACCTTATAAAGCCTCTCTATAAAAATGATATGCCATTGCATATTGTGACTGTTTTATAATAAATATTGCATAAATACTTACGCAATTTCATAAACAAAAATTTATTTTAATGAGCCGTGTTTGGAAGGCAACGACATTAAAATTATTACTAACTTTTAAACTATAAAAATATATATAGAATAGAGAAAGATTTATTCTTCGGGATACATATTTGTGTTTAATAACAGTTTTGTATACAAAAGTTACCAATATTTTCGAGACTATGGCCACAATTTTTTTTTAAAGGTTTTACAAGGGAGTAAATCTCTCTTCCTCTCCTTCTCCCACATGTTTCATCATTTGCACTGGATGCAGAGCAACCTTCGTGCAAGTCCTGGCTCAGTTCCCCAACGTCCAAACTATTGGACATTGCAAATTTCACTAAATGATGCGGTATCTTAGTTGCCCCCTCTAATTATAGAGATTTTAATCTCTAAACATTTGAGTGCCAAGAACGACTCTCGTGCAGGCCCGCGTTCAGTTCCCGACGTTCAAGCTTTTTGGCTATAGTAAATTTCTCTAAATGAGGTCGTATCTCGCCCTGACCAACTGTTTTTGGCTCAATTGTAACCCATCCAACCGCAGTCTTCTGGATAGAAGGGCAGTAGGCCGGATAAAATAAAAACATATAAATTGTTAGATCAGCCTCTAAATGAAGCCGTATCTCGCCCTGACCAACTGTTTTGGCTCAATTGCAACCCATCCAGCCGCAGTCCGCTGGATAGAGGGGCAGTGAGCCTGATAAAAATACAAAATAAAAACATATAAATTGTTAGACTAGCTCTTTACATATGCTAGTTGTTTAATTTAGAAACTGCTACTAATGCGATGATGCAAGGTGCATCTTAGCAAGCCAGTACACATCTATGGATCATCCAATAAAAAGCAGCAGACTTCTAGATGTTACTACTGCTCAGCTTAGCCCCCCACTGGATGGGCGGCGGTGCGCAGGAAAAACAGATAAATTATGACACTAGCTCTCCACATATCCCAGTCTTGGTTTTAATTTAGAAACTGCACTTGCGGTCTTTCTCGTGCCCCATTGTTGATGTGTGACAATGACCAATGGATTTTTCAAAAACTAGCTCATTAAGATTGCGAAAACTTGCTTTAGCTAAATGAATTGTGTAGGTTCTGATTCTGACGCCCATTATGCATCGCTGCAGCCCCTTTCCGCTATTGCCCGCAAGATGGGAATAGAGGCTGCATTAATAAATGAATTAAAACTAACATTCAATTATATATGCTCAAACTTGTGCAAAAAAAAAAAACTTACAATCACATTTTCAAACTTGCACAAATAAAATTTGGCAATTTCGTTTACCCATTGTTTGTTTGTTTTCTTGCTTGAGCCAAAATGAATTGTTGGGTTCATTGCCAGAGTCCATTATCCGCCGTGGTAACCCTTCCCACTACCCGCCCCACAAGATAGGTATGGGATTCATAATAAATGAACTAAACCAGCTTTCAATTATATTCTCAACAAACTTATGCAAACCCCATACAATTACATTAGCAAACTAACACAAATTCATTGAGCAAGTTTAACTATTTGCATACTTTGCGTCATTATATAATGGAATGCGAAAAAGAAATTCACAGAATTCAGAGATAACACCATCAATGGAGTCCAAGAACCCCCCCCCCTCGAAATTCTGGCAAATTATAGATATTAAAGAATTAAGGTAGGAATATTTTCACATTAGCTTAATATAACCCAAATTTAACACAAATTTGTCCCAATTGATGGGGGGGGGAGGTTATAGGCTGGGTTAAGGAAAATTTGATTATTTAATGATACAGATATGCCAACGGCCATACCACGTTGAGAACACCGCTTCTCGTCCGATACAGATATGGCGAATCTTATCATGTTTCCTAAGAACATGTGTACAAATGGAGTTCAAATCCATTTATATGAGGTTGGGTTGTGTTTGAACTGATGTAGAGAAAAATGGCCATTAACCCATAGTTAATAGAGGTTAGGTTGGGATGGGTTGGCTGTGTCCCAAGAATAAGATACGATATATGGAACCAAGATCTTGGTATCAGAGGTATGGGCAAGGGCGGTTGGGTTGATGCAAAAAACATCACTTTCCCCCAAAAAAGAAAGTGCAACAATTAACGTCAGGTCAAGGCAGGTTAGTTTCAGGGTTGTCGAGTCCATAACCAACATTGACAGGAATATTCGGCAAAGATCCACGCAGGTTAGGGTACAGGGTAGTTGGGTTAATATCCAAACAAACACTTTTCAAAGAATATAAAATACAATATTTAACAAAGATCCATAACTACCTTGAGGTTACCTTGAGGTGCTTCCGGGGGCTTAGCGCCCCCCGCGGACCGGTCGTCGACCAGGCCTCCTGGTTGCTGGACTGATCAACCAAGCTGTTGGACGCGGCTGCTCGCAGCCTGATGTATGAGTCACAGCCTGGTTGTAAAAATCGGGTAAATTTGGTAGAAAATGTCTTAAATTTGGATAAATTGGGGCAAATTAGGTAGAAATTGTTATAAATTGTGATACATTTGGTTAAATTTGGTCTTAGCCATGTTAGGGTTAGGTCTGGTTTTAGGTAGGATTGATGTATATATATATATACGCGCATATGTATATTGGAAATAGCTCGTCGGACCCTGCACTATCATTATGAAATGACATCGACCACTGGATATTGGATGCTGGAAATACACATAAAAGTTATATGGAATGGGCGAAACTTGGACAAACTGGGGCTTCGGCTGTGCTATGATAAGGTGAACTATGGTAAAATTTGGTGGAAATTGGATAAAATTGTGGCAAATTAGGTGGAAATTATCTTAAATTGGGAAAAAATTGGTTAAATTTGGCCTTAGCCATATTGGGTTAGGTCTGCTTTCGGTAGGTTTGATGATATATAAACACATCTGAAACATGGAAATGGCTGGATGAACACTGCACTATTACTATGAAATGGTCTTTGGGAATAGGCTATAACATTGGGGCCGACCGGATAATGAAGATGCGCATTAAATTTAATTGGGATAGGTGAAACTTGGTCAAATTGGGGCTTTGGTTGTGCTATGAAATGGTAAACTCGGGTATATTTGGCGGGGATTGGATTAAATTAGAATAAATTGGATCAAATTAGGTGGAAATTGGATTGATTGGGATAAA
>WNGS01162098.1:32450-60095 GCA_020271785.1 Procambarus virginalis
TGCTGATGTGATATACACGGACTTCGCAAGGCATTCGATATAATGTGACATGGCGTGATAGCACACAAAATGAAGTCAATGGGAATAACCGGTAAAGTAGGACGCTGGATACTCAGTTTTCTGTCAAACAGGACTCAGCGAGTAACGGTCAACCATATAAACTAGTCCAAGTGCAGTTAAAAGCTCTGTACCTCATGGTACGTCCTTGCACCGCTGCTTGTTTCCTTATTCTCATATCAGATATAGACAAAAATACAAGTCACAGCTTCGTATCATCCTTTGCAGACGACACAAAAATCAGTAAGAAAATTACCTCGGCTGAAGACATTGAAAAACTTCAAGCTGATATTAATAAAGTTTTCGACTGGGCATCAGAAACTAATATGATGTTTAACGTGACAAATTCCAGGTACTCAGGTACGGTAAAAATGAGGACCTTAAACATAATACAGGGTACAAACACAATCAAATGTGCCCATAGTAGGAAAACAACATGTAAGGATTTGGGAATAATGATGTCTGACGACCTAACGTTTAGGGAGCATAACCAAGCAATATTGCGACAGCCAGAAAAATGATAGGATGGATTACGAGAACTTTCAAATCCAGGGATCCCATCACAATGCTTGTACTCTTCAAGTCACTTGTGCTGTCCCGTCTTGAGTACTGTTCAGTACTCACTTCCCCCTTTAGAGCAGGAGAGATTGCTGAAATAGAGGGAATACAGAGAACATATACGGCACGCATAGACGCGATAAAGCACCTAATTATTGGGATCGTCTCAAAGCTCTCAAATGTACTCACTAGAAAGAAGACGAGAGAGATATCAAATAATATACACCTGGAAGATACTGGAGGGCCAGGTCCCAAATCTACACAGTAAAATAACAACGTACTGGAGTGAACGATATGGAAGAAAATGCAGAATAGAGCCAGTGAAGAGCAGGGGTGCCATAGGCACAATCAGAGAACACTGTATAACATCAGAGGTCCGCGGTTGTTCAACGTCCTCCCAGCAAGCATAAGAAATATTGCCGGAACAACCGTGGACATCTTCAAGAGGAAACTAGATTTATTCCTCCAAGGAGTTCCGGACCAGCCGGGCTGTGGTGGGTATGTGGGCCTGCGGGCCGCTCCAAGCAACAGCCTAGTGGACCAAACTCTCACAAGTCAAGCCTGGCCTCGGGCCGGGCTTGGGGAGAAGAAGAACTCCCAGAACCCCATCAACCAGGTATCAACCAGGTATCAACCAGTGCATACAGTACCTGGCCGTGTATACAGTACCTGGAGGTGCAAACAATACCTGGCTGTGCATACAGTACCTGGCGGTGCATACAATACCTGGCGGTGCATTCAGTACTTGGCGGTGCATACAGTAACTGGCGGTGCATACAGTACCTGGCGGTGCATACAATACCTGGGGGTGCATACAGTACCTGGCCGAGCACACAGTACCTGGCCGTGCATACAGTACCTGGCCTTGCATACATTACCTGGAGGTGCATACAATACCTGGCGTTGCATACAGTACCTGGCGGTGCATACAATACCTGGCGGTGCATACAGTACCTGGCCGTGCATACAGTACCTGGCCGTGTATACAGTACCTGGCGGTGCATACAATATCTGGCGGTGCATACAATACCTGGCCGTGCAAACAGTAGCTGGCGGTGCATACAGTACCTCGCCGTGCATACAATACCTGGCGGTGCATACAGTACCTGGCGGTGCATACAATACCTGGCAGTGCATATAGAACCTGGCGGTGCATACAGTACATGACGGTGCATACAATACCTGGCGGTGCATACAGTACCTGGCCGTGCAAACAGTAGCTGGCGGTGCATACAGTACCTGGCCGTGCATACAATACCTGGCGGTGCATACAGTACCTGGCGGTGCATACAATACCTGGCAGTGCATATAGAACCTGGCGGTGCATACAGTACATGGCGGTGCATACAATACCTGGCAATGCATACAGTACCTGGCCGTGTATACAGTACCTGGCGATGCATACAATACCTGGCGGTGCATAAAGTACCTGGCGGTGCATACAGTACCTGGCGGTGCATACAATACCTGGCGGTGCATACAGTACCTGGCCGTGCACACATTACCTGGCCGTGCATACAGTACCTGGCGGTGCATACAGTACCTGGCTGTGCATACAGTACCTGGCGGTGCATACAATACCTGGCGGTGCATACAGTACCTGGCGGTGCATACAATACCTGGCGGCGCATACAGTATCTGGCGGTGCATACAGTACCTGGCGGTGCATACAATACTGGCGGTGCATACAGTACCTGGCCGTGCACACAGTACCTGGCCGTGCATACAGTACCTGGCGGTGCATACAGTACCTGGCTGTGCATACAGTACCTGGCGGTGCATACAGTACCTGGCCGTGCATACAGTACCTGGCCGTGCATACAGTACCTGGCGGTGCATACAGTTCCTGGCTGTGCATACAGTACCTGGCGGTGCATACAATACCTGGCGGTGCATACAGTACCTGGCGGTGCATACAATACCTGGCGGTGCATACAGTATCTGGCGGTGCATACAGTACCTGGCGGTGCATACAATACTTGGCGGTGCATACAGTACCTGGCCGTGCACACAGTACCTGGCCGTGCATACAGTACCTGGCGGTGCATACAGTACCTGGCTGTGCATACAGTACCTGGCGGTGCATACAATACCTGGCGGTGCATACAGTACCTGGCGGTGCATACAATACCTGACGGTGCATACAGTACCTGGCCGTGCATACAGTACCTGGCCGTGCATACAGTACCTGGCCTTGTATACAGTACCTGGCGGTGCATACAATACTTGGCGGTGCATACAGTACCTGGCGGTGCATACAATACCTGGCGGTGCATACAGTACCTGGCCGTGCATGCAGTACCTGGCCGTGTATACAGTACCTGCGGTGCATACAATACCTGGCGGTGCATACAGTACCTGGCCGTGCAAACAGTACCTGGCGGTGCATACAGTACCTGACCGTGCATACAGTACCTGGCCGTGCATACAGTACCTGGCGGTGCATACAGTACCTGGACGTGCATACAGTACCTGGCCGTGCAAACAGTACCTGGCGGTGCATACTTAGTACCTGACCGTGCATACAGTACCTGGCGGTGCATACAGTACCTGACCGTGCGTACAGTACCTGGCCGTGCAAACAGTACCTGGCGGTGCATACAGTACCTGGCCGTGCATACAGTACCTGGTCGTGCATACAGTACCTGGTGGTGCATTCAATACCTGGCGTTGCATACAGTACCTGTCGGTGCATACAGTACCTGGCGGTGCATACAGTACCTGACCGTGCATAAAGTACCTGGCCGTGCATACAGTACCTGGCGGTGCATACAGTACCTGGCCGTGCATACAGTACCTGGCGGTGCATACAGTACCTGGCCGTGCATACAGTACCTGGCGGTACATACAATACCTGGCTGTGCATACAGTACCAGGCGGTGCATACACTACCTGGCGGTGCATACAGTACCTGGCCGTGCATACAGTACCCTGCGGTGCATACAGTACCTGAACGTGCATACAGTACCTGGCCGTGCATACAACACCTGGCCGTGCATACAACACCTGGCCGTGCCTTCGTTTGTCTTGCAATACAAGGACTTGCCACTGGTTTTGTTGCTTCTTCTGCATGTAAACTGTAGACAATAATAAAGGAACATTTTAAGATGATGTTATGAGCAGTCATGAAAATTTAAAAGAAGAACTACACGACAACAGCAGGAACATTGTTGGTAAGTGTAAATATTTACCAGGCGGATTTTGATAATTTATTTTAGTTATTATTATTTAATTCCTTATTAAATTGATTAAAATTTTAACTCCCCATTAAATTATTTGTTTAGAGTTCATTGTATTGAATTAAACTCCATTCACCAATAACCCTACTTCGAAAACTTGGCGGGTTATTTCCAGTTTGTTCTACAGAACCATAACTAATAGACAGATATAAATTTCGTACTACGGGGAATTATATTTAAATTATTATTAATTATATGAAAAGGACATGATTAGCTGTCTCTGTAGCATGCGGCCTGGTCAACCGGCTTTGCTGTCTCTGTAGCATGCGGCCTGGTCAACCGGCTTTGCTGTCTCTGTAGCAAGCAGCCTGGTCAACCGGCTTTGCTGTCTCTGTAGCATGCGGCCTGGTCAACTGGCTTGACTGTCTCTGTAGCATGCGGCCTGGTCAACCGGCTTAGCTGTCATTCTTGTATGCGGCCAAGTCAAAAGGCTTAAATGTCTTTTTAGCATGCGGCCTGATCAACAGGCTTAGCTGTCTTTGTAGCATGCGTCCGGGTCAACAGGCTAAACTCTCTCTGTAGCATGCGGCCTGGTCAATAGGCTAAACTCTCTCTGTAGCATGCAGCCTGGTCAACAGGCTTAACTCTCTCTGTAGCATGCGGCCTGGTCAACAGGCTTAACTCTCTCTGTAGCATGCAGCCTGGTCAACAGGCTTAACTCTCTCTGTAGCATGCGGCCTGGTCAACAGGCTAAACTCTCTCTGTAGCATGCGGCCTGGTCAATAGGCTTAACTCTCTCTGTAGCATGCGGCCTGGTCAACAGGCTTAACTCTCTCTGTAGCATGCGGCTTGATCAACAGGCTAAACTCTCTCTGTAGCATGCAGCCTGGTCAATAGGCTTAGCTGTCTTTGTAGCATGCGGCCTGGTCAACAGGCTTAACTCTCTCTGTAGCATGCGGCTTGGTCAACAGGCTAAACTCTCTTTGCAGCATGCGGACTGGTCAACAGGCTTAACTCTCTCTGTAACATGCAGCCTGGTCAACAGGCTTAGCTGTCTTTGTAGCATGCGGCCTGGTCAACAGGCTAAACTCTCTCTGCAGCATGCGGCTTGGTCAACAGGCTAAACTCTCTCTGTAGCATGCAGCCTGGTCAACAGGCTTAACTCTCTCTGTAGCATGCGGCCTGGTCAACAGGCTTAACTCTCTCTGTAGCATGCGGCTTGGTCAACAGGCTAAACTCTCTCTGTAGCATGCGGCCTGGTCAACAGGCTTAACTCTCTCTGTAGCATGCGGCTTGGTCAACAGGCTAAACTCTCTCTGTAGCATGCAGCCTGGTCAACAGGCTTAACTCTCTCTGTAGCATGCAGTCTGGTCAACAGGCTAAACTCTCTCTGTAGCATGCAGCCTGGTCAACAGGCTAAACTGTCTCTGTAGCATGCGGCTTGGTCAACAGGCTAAACTGTCTCTGTAGCATGCGGCCTGGTCAACAGGCTTAACTCTCTCTGTAGCATGCGGCTTGGTCAACAGGCTAAACTCTCTATGTAGCATGCGGCCTGGTCAACAGGCTTAACTCTCTCCGTAGCATGCGGCTTGGTCAACAGGCTTAACTCTCTCTGTAGCATGCGGCCTGGTCAACAGGCTTAACTCTCTCTGTAGCATGCGGCCTGGTCAACAGGCTTAACTCTCTCTGTAGCATGCGGCCTGGTCAACAGGCTAAACTGTCTCTGTAGCATGCGGCCTGGTCAACAGGCTAAACTCTCTCTGTAGCATGCGGCCTGGTCAACAGGCTTGGTTGTCTTTGTAGCATGCAGCCTGGTCAACAGGCTTGACTGTCTCTGCAGCATGCAGCCTGGTCAACAGGCTTAACTGTCTCTGTAGCATGCAGCCTGGTCAACAGGCTTAACTGTCTCTGTAGCATGCGGCCTGGTCAACAGGCTTAACTGTCTCTGTAGCATGCAGCCTGGTCAACAGGCTTAACTGTCTCTGTAGCATGCGGCCTGGTCAACAGGCTTAACTCTCTCTGTAGCATGCAGCCTGGTCAACAGGCTTGACTGTCTCTGTAGCATGCAGCCTGGTCAACAGGCTTGACTGTCTCTGTAGCATGCAGCCTGGTCAACAGGCTTGACTGTCTTTGTAGCATGCGGCCTGGTCAACAGGCTTGACTGTCTCTACAGCATGCAGCCTGGTCAACAGGCTTGACTGTCTCTGTAGCATGCGGCTTGGTCAACAGGCTTGACTGTCTCTGCAGCATGCAGCCTGGTCAACAGGCTTGACTGTCTCTGTAGCATGCAGCCTGGTCAACAGGCTTAACTCTCTCTGTAGCATGCGGCTTGGTCAACAGGCTAAACTGTCTCTGTAGCATGCGGCCTGGTCAACAGGCTTAACTCTCTCTGTAGCATGCGGCCTGGTCAACAGGCATAACTCTCTCTGTAGCATGCGGCCTGGTCAACAGGCTTAACTCTCTCTGTAGCATGCGGCTTGGTCAACAGGCTAAACTCTCTCTGTAGCATGCGGCCTGGTCAACAGGCTTAACTCTCTCTGTAGCATGCGGCCTGGTCAACAGGCTTAACTCTCTCTGTAGCATGCGGCCTGGTCAACAGGCTTAACTCTCTCTGTAGTATGCGGCCTGGTCAACAGGCTAAACTGTCTCTGTAGCATGCGGCCTGGTCAACAGGCTAAACTCTCTCTGTAGCATGCGGCCTGGTCAACAGGCTTGGTTGTCTTTGTAGCATGCAGCCTGGTCAACAGGCTTGACTGTCTCTGCAGCATGCAGCCTGGTCAACTGGCTTAACTGTCTCTGTAGCATGCAGCCTGGTCAACAGGCTTAACTGTCTCTGTAGCATGCGGCCTGGTCAACAGGCTTAACTGTCTCTGTAGCATGCAGCCTGGTCAACAGGCTTAACTGTCTCTGTAGCATGCGGCCTGGTCAACAGGCTTAACTGTCTCTGTAGCATGCGGCCTGGTCAACAGGCTTAACTCTCTCTGTAGCATGCAGCCTGGTCAACAGGCTTGACTGTCTCTGTAGCATGCAGCCTGGTCAACAGGCTTGACTGTCTCTGTAGCATGCAGCCTGGTCAACAGGCTTGACTGTCTCTGTAGCATGCGGCCTGGTCAACAGGCTTGACTGTCTCTGCAGCATGCAGCCTGGTCAACAGGTTTGACTGTCTCTGTAGCATGCGGCTTGGTCAACAGGCTTGACTGTCTCTGCAGCATGCAGCCTGGTCAACAGGCTTGACTGTCTCTGTAGCATGCAGCCTGGTCAACAGGCTTGACTGTCTCTGTAGCATGCAGCCTGGTCAACAGGCTTAACTGTCTCTGTAGCATGCAGCCTGGTCAACAGGCTTAACTGTCTCTGTAGCATGCAGCCTGGTCAACAGGCTAAACTCTCTCTGTAGCATGCAGCCTGAGCAACAAGCTAATCTGTCTCTGTAGCATGCGGCCTTATCAACAGGCTTAACTATCTTTGTATCATGCGGCCTGGTCCAAAGGCTTAACTGTCTCTATAAGTAGTGAAAATTGCGCCTACCATGCAACGTTTTGCTTTTTTTGGAGTTGCATCGTAGGCGCAGTCATTTTCCGTTACCCAGGTGAGATTTTGTTCCAGTCCGGGTTCCGTTTTCGGAGTTGCATCGTAGTCGTAGTTATTTTTCCATTACCCAGGTGTCTAGCCAAGGATCGTTTATAGAGCAAAGAAATTGATGAAATCCACTCTTCACATGAAACATTCACATCAAACAAGGGGGGAGCGACACAGAACATGAACTAATATGCATCATAACGTTCACCCCTTTTACCGAACCAGTATTTACCCAGGTCTTTTTCATAAATCTAAAAACTTATCCAATTTATACCCATTGTTTCGTGTTCTGTCTTGTGTCTACAGTATTAAGTCTATTAATATCCCCCTTTATCATGTCCATTCAGTCGCACCTCTATCGTGTCACTTCTATTTCTTCTTCGCCTTTCTATTGAATGTAATGTAAGCTTTGCCAATCT
Organism: Procambarus virginalis; assembly: GCA_020271785.1. Lineage (NCBI taxonomy): Eukaryota > Metazoa > Arthropoda > Malacostraca > Decapoda > Cambaridae > Procambarus > Procambarus virginalis. The sequence continues at coordinate 40,240 of WNGS01162098.1, forward strand.
TTCTTCGAGGGTCGTTTATTGAGCATAGGGAGACTTCACCAGGGATTTTAGTAGTATTCTAAGTGCATGTGAATATGCAATTTTTCTAAAAACAGGCTACACCAACACTCAGACATTTTTATTTAATTCCTCCTTCACTGCTAGTGTGGTGTACATCTCACATTCACTCAAAAACAAGCCCCCACACCTTACTGAAGCATATACGAAATCAAAATACTCATTCAGTGTACATATATATGAACTACAATGAGTAAAAGCAAGCCTCTCATGTATTGAAATAAGGCCTTCTGCAGTTATCTTCATTGTAAGGTCTTCATCCCCAATGCGGTACGATGCACCAATGAGTGCAGAGCTTTTAGTACATGCGGTTCCTAGGAAGTTCACACATTAGCGCAATCTCTTAATCTCTCAATACCTCAACTGTACTCTGTGACATCACAGGCAATATTCGGATACCTTTGCTCGTATTTTTTCGCTCATTGCTCATATTTTCTGTTATTCAATTCATAAGCCCTAACAAACCATCCTAACCTAAATTATTATATAACAAACAAATACATTCTACAGACCAGTTGTTGTCGTTTTAGCGACGTCGCAAAAAGCGACCTCAGTATAGGGATAGGGTATTAGCTCCCATTAGCATATAAGTGTTAAGGTCAACACCAACCCTATTGTTCAACTGTGTGTGACGTCACCAGATGGGCAATGTGGCGTTGGCGTCCTACTTGCATATGTACTGTACTTGATGTTAATATTCAAAAATAGCTAGACTATCCCTCCCACCTAACCTAATCAGAGGTTTAAGAATATACATTTTAGTCATCCACAACTGTAATCATTATTCAGTGATAAGTACAAAACTATAATACCTACCCAAATGTTGTACCGCAATTTGAGCAGAATCGTACATCGGGTAGAATAGCAGGTGAGCTGAACATAAGAATGATGGTAATTGCAGGCCTATTAGCCCATACGAGGCAGCTCCTATATATATCCCCCCAATCTCATTCATATACATGTCCAACCTACGCTTAAAAACAATCGAGGGACCCCCCACCCCCACATCCGATATTAGTTTACAATAATAGTTTATAATAAATAGCTCACATTCTAGTTCTATAAACATCAGTTATTATAAAAAACTGTAGCTAGATATCGTACTAGATATCCGCAAGTAGTTACTGTACATCTGACATCTCAGCAGATTAGTAGCTGTGTTCATAGGCTAGTCAACTGTCCTCACATCCGTCAAATAGCTATCCAAATGTCGCACCGCAATTCAACCATCTAGCAACTCAGCTGGATGCTAGCCACTATATTCATAGGCTAATCATTTCTACACTTCAATAATCCTAGTCGTGCTATGCAAATCAGTTAACTTGTTTCTAAACCAACAGTCACAAATACAAGCATACATACCTACACACGCTTCACAACCCACACATTCATAGACAATAGCCTAGTTTTTGCTACCATTTCCCCATTAGTCAGATGTAATTTATGCCATACACAGAAAGTACAGCCTTTACACACACCAAATATGCCATTTTTGCACAAAATATATTAATTACACACAAAATATGCCATTCACGCAAAATATGTCATTTATATACAAAATATGTCATTTATATACAAAATATGTCATTTATATACAAAATATGTCATTTATATACAAAATATGTCATTATATACAAAATATGTCATTTATATACAAAATATGTCAGTTGCACACAAAAATATACCATTTACACAAATATTGCATGTATAATCAAAGTATGATATTTACCCAAAGTATTGTATTTGCACAAAAATAGCAAATTGGTTATACATTTAGACAATAAAAATGCACTTTCACTAAAATTACACAATTTCACAAACATAATTTTCACAAAATACCCACACATTGTCTCATAAACCAAAATACACCTACACATGAAGATCTATTTTTTCAGATTACATATTGAGAACTTACACAAATACAGAATACAGCTGCACCAGTTCCACTTCAGCAAATTAAAAACACAACTTACGTAAATACACAATTCGCACAAAACGATTATAAAACATGGACAATTATTACACAAATTGTGTAATTATTATACATCTTTGCACAATTAATACAAGCAAACTTGCTATATAATTACATAACTTGTGCAATGATAATCAATACACAACAGGTGTAAATTACACAATTCCTCCATATACAATTACACTACATGCGCAAATTAATACACAACTTGCACAATTATTATACATCTTTCATAATTATTATTACACAATTTGCATAAATACAAACAAATACATATCCAGCACAAATACGTACAATATATAACTTGCCCAAATATGTAAATACACAACTAGCACAAATACACGATTCACACAAATACAATTACAACATATATACAATCAGTACACAACTTCCACGAAAATATAAACAATACACAACTAGCCCAAATGTAAACGAAATATCACTAGTGCATATACATCAAATACACAACTACACAATTCCACAAATACACGTACGAAACATGTACAATTAATACACAACTTGCACAAACAATACACAATTTGAAGGAATATAATCAATACATAATTGCAGTCATCATACAACGTATGCAAAATACAGAATCTGCACAAATTAATACACAACTTGCACAAGTATATTAATTGTGCTATTTGTACAAATACAATCACAGTCAACTAGGCCAAACAATGCACAATTTGTATGATACTTTCTAGGTATGTTTACGACATTATTTATAATATGCTGAGTTTGACCAACTCCCCCCAAACGTTAGAATTTCACATGAATGAACAATGCATCTAAAATCCTATGAGTTCAATATAAAAACACATACTTTTCCATTAATGTTTCAACATTATTAGTGCTAGACTAGTCATCTAGCATATGTCCATTGTTTTAATGCCTTAATAATACCCCCTTGTTAGATCCTCTTCAATCATGTCCCCCATATTTATTAGGTTAACCATCCAACAGACGTATTGGAACTAGCCTTAGTTATGTTAGGGACAGGTGGGGTTAAGAGAAGTTAGTAATTTCTATGATAATTTAAGCAAATTTACTATATCCTATCAAAAATGCAAGCAATTAGAAACTAAATTTATCTAAATCTATCCGAAATTATACTTATACTACACAAATTTAACCAATTCAACCTAGCAAGAGCTAAATTAACTAAATATGAGCAATCCACATAAAAGCCTATGTCACCTCTGTTAATACATAAGTCAGCTATAACTCGAGCCCCCCAAATAGGTAAATTTACACTATTTTATAAACATGCTAGTACATTACCCTAAGATATCAACCCGTCCTCGCAAATTCGTATAGTCAATATTGACTTATTAGTTACCTGCATAGGTGACATACTAAACATAATAGTTTCCCTTGAAAATCTTCATAGAAAACACCGACCTTACCTAACCTATTGTGACGGTGTTCCCCCCCCCCCCTTCTAATTCTCCCACGCCTGCTGTAAGAGTCATGTCCACTATTCCCGAGCGTTCTCTACGTTGCGGGCCTCAGTTTAACATATGTGGGAGAGAATAGTGTTCTCGCAGAGCCGAGAAATTTATGAAAGTAGAGTATTTTGGCTTGTGGGATAGGCCCTTTAGGAAGCCAATATGGCGCTGGCTCTTCTGTTCTCCCGGCAAAACTGTGTGACGTCAGTGTCACAAGATTGGTCACCATCAGCGACGTGGCACTGGGAGCCAATGAAAACCTACTTTGGAAAATGTGACGTCACATAGGCAAGGGGGTCCAGCCGTAGTGGCGCCTTGGCGCCATCAGTCTTACACGACGCGTCCGAGAGGCAGGACGTGCCACCGATCATCCTGTTTGAGTGACGGATTACCGAGCTCCGGTGGATATAAGCGTCTCCGGTTGTCAGCACGCACTCTGCGAAGTCTTCCTTCAATCCAGGTGTGGATCAGATAAGGAATCGACAAAATATTGAGCAACAAGTGCTCTGGGACAGGTGCGTTGCAAGAAGTGGGCCGGGCATCGACGTGTGCAACGTCCTTGGCAGTTCACCAGAATAGGAGACAGTTTAGTGGCTGGGCTATTCTACAGTGAGCGAACCTAGTTGGCCGCCTTTGTCAACTAGGTTGAACGTGTGATCGACGATCCTGTCAAGTTTGACAGTAACCCTACCTACGTGGAACCCTACGAGTTAACAGTTGGATGCAAGCACGCCGAGAAGTCTTCCCAAATACCTAGTGACATACCTAGACGACGAGGGAATTGACAGTATAGTGAGCTTCAAGTGCTCTGAAGTCGGGTGCTGTGCGTGTGGAGCTTAAGTAGTATCGTCTGGGACGGCTGATAACTTCACAGTGACATCGTAGTGGTGAGAGGCAGTTCCTCTGGGAGTACAGTGACAAGGAACTAATTGGGAAACGCACGACGACCACCGAGACGTAGGCTGGCTGCCGTAGTTGGGAGGAAAGTTGACGGCCAGGAGACCGACTCCAACCCTGCAATGTACTGGAGGAGGAGCACGGCCCTGCAGTGTACTGAAGAGGCGAGACGCGATCATCCTAGGACGTTGGCTTGTGTTTCTGGAGGGTGTACGAGGTGAGAGCCTGGACCAGGAGCTACAACCCAACTGTCATCCTAGGATAGGTGAAGTAGGTGTTTACAGTTACCCTCCCATTTCCCCTTTAGTTAGCTATAGATATTTGTCAGAATATTTTATATGTCGTGAGCAAGCCTCAACTGAATCTAATTCACAGAGAGCACTGTGCCAGGTGAGGTTACCCCAGAGTACTCACAGTATCCGTTTACATATAAATCTATGTGTGGGTGTGTGCAAGCACCAGGATTCATTAAGGAGTTTGCTGTGACTATAATTCATTTCCTGTGATTAGTATTATATGTATATTCGTAGCAAACCAGATATTGGTGTTAGGCTATGAGCCCAGACTTTATATAAATGCCTGTGTATTGATCTCCATGATTATATATATATATATATATATATATATATATATATATATATATATATATATATATATATATAATATATATATATATATATATATATATATATATATATATATGCCTGTGTATTGACTAATGATGTATCGATGTATATGCCTGTGTACTGAATAATCTCATATACGTGAAGTGATTGCCAGTGATATCTCTTTAAGAGGAAGTATAGATTTATAGAACAGTACAGCGATCAAGTGAGCGCATTCACAGTAAATATTATTAAGAATAGCGCGATCTTTTGGGTACGGTGAAATAATCACTTTGAGTGCAGTGAGAATAAAATATCGATCGTGAGACCAGTGAAGTGGTGTATCGCAACCTAGTGGAATCATAAATATGTCATGTGAATGATAGATATAGTGTTTTGCGAAAAGTTAAAGAAACGAGGTACGCGACGCCACCAACAAGCAAATAACTTTTCTCACGAGCTTTAGGCCCAGCGAGATCAGCTGATTTTGACAAGTGACGTTAATGAGGGAGCGCGTTGCCATATTAGTGCGTTCCAAATTATTTGCCGAGGAGGGATCAGTTTATGTACTTGATCCTGATATGTTTATTGATGCACATGTTTCTCGTTGTTTTTAAGTAAAATACCAAAACTCGTTGGTGTTTATATCATCCCCTCCATTTATCTTGTGACTGCCAAAAGGAAATAAAAGAGTGACAGAAATAATTACTTGCCTGAGACCAAACTAGTCAAAATTGCTCTTACCACAATTACCACAATTACACAACACCACTGTGGTGTTACTGGACACCTAAAAACACCAGTTGGCGACCTTGAAGGCTGTATGATAGTTCTTTGCCAGGGCGGGCACACAGATTGAGGTAACTATCTGTGTCTCCACTCAATCTACGACCTTGAGGCCGGTTGGGAGATCGACTGGGGGTACTCTCCTGGGCGTGCAGTGGCGCCTAGAGGACCGAGGGAAGACCCGTAGAACGACGGTGAGTAAGGGTTATTGTCAGAGCAACCACCTCGAGAGGAGATCTAGTTTACCGTTGCTTTAACCCACGAACCGCGAACCCTGACACTATTTAGTATGTTAAAATAAGCATCTTACAGCTTCGTAATTACAATTGTTACTTAACCTATTATAGGTATAGGTTAGGTAATAATTGTAATTACGAAGCAATAAGATTCTTATCTTAACATACTAAGTAGGTTAGGTAAGGTCGGTGTTTTCTTTGAAGATTTTCAAGGGAAACTATTATGTTAAGTATGTCACCTACGCACTTATTTAATAAGTCAATATTGACTATACGAATTTGTGAGGACGGGTTGAAGATATTATACATCCTACCCTACACATCCTCACTTGACATATCCAAAGCTAGATTTGAATAAAGTTGGCAAAATTTAAGCCTTTCCCACCAAAATTCAATCAAATTTAAGCCAATTTTCACCAAATATACCCAATGTTTTGTAATATAGCAGAGCAAAAACCAATTTTTACCCACATTTTCATCTATTCCAACCTACCCTACACAATCTCACTTAACCTCAACTGACATATGCAAAGTTAGATTTGATTAAAGTTGGCCAAATTTAAGCCTTTCCCACCTGAATTCAACCTAATTTAAGCCAATGTCCACCAAATTTACCCAAATGTTTTGTATCTTAGCATAGTCAAAGTTCATTTTACCAAAGTTTTCACCTATTCCATCTTACCCTACACAACCTTATCTAACCTGAACTAGCATATCCCAAGCTAGTTTCGATTAAAGTTTGTGAAATTTATGCTTACCCACCTAAATTCAACCTAATTTAAGACAATTTCTGCCAAATGTACCCAAAATGTTTTGTTACATAGCACAGCTGAAGTTAATTTTTAGCCAAGTTTTCACATATTCCAACCTACCCTACACAACCTTACTTAACCTGACCGAGCAGATTTAAAGCATGACTTGATTAAAGTTGGGGAAATTTAAGCTATCCCCACCAAATTTGAGACAATTTCCACCAAATATGCTTAAATGTTGTGTATCATAGCACAGCCAAAGCCCATTTTACCCACATTTTCACCCATTCCATCTAAACTTGGACCTAACCTCTGATACGACATATACTCAGAGAAGTGATGTTTTTTGGATATGAACCTAAATGCCCGTGCCTAACTTGCAAGTCTTGGAGCTTTGTTGAATATTTTATCTATATTCTTCGAAAAGTGAAGTTTTGGATATGAACATAACCGCACTGTGCCAAACCTACTAGGTTCTTTGTTGAACATTGTAACCATATTCGTAGAAAATTGATGTTTTGGATATGAACCTAACTACCCCTCACCTATTAAACTTGGATTTATGTTCAATATTGCAGCTATATTGTAGCGTAAGTGTTTTGTTTTTACACATCAACTTAGCCACCCTGTGCCTAACCTCCCTTTGGAGGGGAGGAAAGTATTGTTTGTGCATCAACCCAACCGCCCTGGACTTAACCTCTATACACGGATCTTGGTTCAATATTGTATCATACTCTTAGCCATATTTTTTCACAGCAATACATCCATCCCCACCCTAACCTTTATTACCTGGGGGGGTTAATGGAAAATGTGTCAAAAAATGGGAATTTTCTCTACATCAGTTCAACTTAACCATCCTTAACCTAACCTCATATACTTGGATCTGAACTCCATTTTACAACATATTTTTCAGAAAGGGATATGACGCACTAAAATTATATAATTACCATAACCCATTTTTCCTTATCCTAACCTAAAACTAGGGGGTTTAGACCCTCCTTTATCTCGAAATTATACAATATATTTAAGGTAGGAATATATTTTCACATATTAGGTAGACATATCCTTAATTTACCCTTATATTTTTTTACCCTATACTATATTTCGAGGTAAGGGGGGTCTAAGCCCTCTAGTTTTAGGTTAGGATAAGGAAAATTGGGTTAGGGTAATTGTATAATTATTAGGATAAGCTTCCCGCTGACGTTTTCCTCGATCTCATTAGACTCTGTGTTGACTCTAACTCTTTCGCTTTCAACGGTAAATATTACCGTTGAAAGAGTAAATATTACACTCAACTTTCGGTGTCGCTATGGTTTCCCCTCTCTCTTCTGTTCTTGCTAATTTCTACATGGAATACTTCGAAACTGTTCTTCTTCCTTCTATTGATACTCATCCCTCTCTCTGGCTTCGCTATGTTAATGACGTTTTTGCTCTATGGCCTCATGACCTTAGTCTTTTCCAGCCTTTTCTCTCCTTCTTAACAATCTGGATCCTATCCATTTCAAAGTTAATGGGAATCAAATTCCTTCCTTCCTTTTATTGACTTCACGTTCACAGCTCTGTGTCCGGGTTCTCTTTCTCTGTCCACCGCAAACCCATGCATAGTAGCATGTACATTCTCTTTTTTTCCTACCATCCTCCTTTTATTAAGAAAAGTGTCCTCGTCTCTCTCTTCCTCCACGCTCTACGCATCAGCGACACTCAGTTTCTTGATTCTGAAATTGCCTTTATCTACAAATTATTCTCTCGCCTTGGTTACCCTTTGCATTTTATCAACTGTGCCTACTCTCAAGCAAAACGAAATTTCTTTCATCCTAAACCTGCTTCCAGCACAAGTAGCACTGAACTATGCCTTCCCTTCATATCTGAACTCAAAACTTTTACTAAAACCTTTCGTCCTCTTGCCAAAGCTCGCCTTTCGACAAACTAACACACTTCGTAGCAATCTAGTTCACACTGCTCCTCCTGCTTTTAATGCTTCTGGTGTCTGCTCTATTTCTTGTTCATCTTATCCTCTGCAATACTTTGGCGAAAGTGGCCATACACTGAATGACAGACTTAAAGAACACAAGAGAAGTGTTAAGTCTGCAAACACTAACAATGCTCTCTTCTGTCATGTTAGGGATTCCAATCATCCTATTGATTGGTCTTCAGTAAGTATTTTGGTGACAGGTCGTGCCACCTATGTATAGAGATCAGATAAAAATAAGAAGCGGAGTGTCACATAGAGCCACTCCATATTAGGTCATCCGAGGTGTCAGTGGTAGCAGTCGAAAAAACAGTGAAGATAGGTTTCTATTATGTACTGCTATGATCATGTTCATTTATACAGTAAAGTATGACAGTATATTTAAGTAAAAAATGAATTTATTTGTATAATAAACACACACAGGTGAGTGCCAGTTACGCCCCCACATTCCTCTATGGGACAGGTGTAAAAACAGGTTCTTCTCAGTAGGTGTGGTCGGCCGTACCCCTCCTCACACCTAATGGCCTTGACTTTACCGTAACAGAGTTCTTCACCCAGTGGGGTCGTGTGGGTCTTATATAAGAGCATTTAAGGAGTATTAAATTATAAATCTCCCCAGGGGTTAAAAAATCCAAGAATTATTAATGCTTTATTAGGTAAAAATCACAAATGATGTATAAGAAGTTAATTATGATAGTTAATAATTGTAGTTATGAATTCCTCACTCCCTCTACCTCCCCATCGTCATCTGAGTAGAATTCTGACGTCTCCCCATCTGTGTGATGGGGGAAGGCCTTGACCCACACCCCCTTCTCTTGGGGGTGTGGTGTGAGTTGGGTGGTCGCCTTTTGGTTGAGTTTCCTCCCCCCCCCCATCTGAAGTGTTCTGGAAAGAGATGGGGAAAATAATTTATAGTGGTTAAAGGTTTTTATAGGATTATATTTTTTATTAGAAAAAATATTCTATTTTCCTCTAAGAACAGCTAGTACATACCTCTCCCCCTGCAGGAGCGACCTTGAGTCCTCTACAGCAGGCATTGTCAATTAGGCTACGTAACAGCATCTTGTTTGAGACAGTCCTCTCACGTAGAATTACTACTTTACAAAAGTGGACGGGTCCCAAGAACTGTACTGAGGAAAAAATAAAGAGGTAAAATAGAGGATGTACAAACTTTTTATTGTGGGAAAAAAATAAATCTTTACCAGAAAGTGAGGGTAATACTAACCAGGCCCCTCAAGGACTTCAATCTTCCCTGTAGGTGTTTTTGGAGAGACACCTTCCATTTGTAGGATGAGGAGGTTGTTTGTCTTCTAAGGAGGTTGTGGGGTAGGCGGGGTTTTTATACGGGGTACCCCCTCTTATTAGGTAGGTTACCTAGCTAACAAAAATATTCTCTACACCACCTATAAGAACCAACCCCTACACCTCTACAAAATGTCCTAACACAATGATGTTTCATAGGAAAATATCGTCTCGCATAAGCAAGGGCTCGTTTATCGTTTAATTTTAAAGTAACGCTGGAAAATACCTTATGAAAGTAATATACTGTTGAAGGCAACCCCAGATGACTTATTCTGTGAACAAACATGACGCAATATAAGCCACAGGCAAGAGTAAAATCACTCTGGAGTCTGTAGCACATCCCAAATACCTCTGTTATTTTGTTAGTTTTAATAAATCCTTGAAAATAATGACCGTAAGTAACCGCCGACATTGCATAACTATCGAAAAAAAACATCTGATGTTTAACTTTATCAACATAAATAGCTACCCAATGGCCCATAGTTAATCTGCTGTGTGATGGTAAAATATTGCTTATGAAGACGATAGGTTTTCTTGATGAGATATTTAAATGTTCTATCTCGTCTGCATTATAACAACCTAGGTAGAGAGCTCGATCCCCTAGATTATTTTTTAAATTAATATTTATATCATAACAATTCATTATGTTTTTAAGCTCGCACGTCACATAGAACAGTTCTTTGTCCGTCGATGGATAGTACTCCTGTCGTTTCCCCAAACAGTAAAACCAGTCTGTTATATGTAACACCACTACCAAATTCAAGCTCCATACGCAAGTTGCCAGATTTCTCCACAGGGAGGGAATCCTTCGTTTGAATGGTGCTTAAGTCAAAGGCGAATATTGATCTCCCCTTATTAAAAGTGTCATAGCCTAGTAGCGAATCACGCTCTAACCCTAACGTCTTCAAAGTTTCGTAATAAAGGCGGGATTAATGGTTGTCGAAATCACTGCCAATTCGGTAAATTGCATTATTGTTCAAATACATAGCAATATTTTTCAGCTTTGCATTTTCAAAATATAATCCATTACCTTGGCGAAGGGCGTCAAAATAATTCATTGGTATAATTACCATGAATATCTTGTGTGGAATTACTTGTGCCCAAGGCTGATCAATTAAGAGGCTAGTTTGATTCCCCGCTAGGACATATGATTTAGAAATGGTTCTATTGAAAGTATAGCTCATGGGGTCAGGAGATGCTAACAGTGAGCTGTTTAAGGCTAGGTAGGCACTCGGGTAGGGGAACACCCGCGTTACCCATAACTTAGCATAATCCATATGCAAGCGATACTTAGAGCCATCGACCACGCTTGTATTTATCACCCAAGCGTGTGGAGAGAGCTCCAATCTTAGACGCACATCTATATTATCTAATATGTATTGGTCTAGGGTTCTTACGTCCAATACTAGGGGAAAACACATAGACAAACCTTTTCCTTTTAAATCGGACATATTTTTTTTATCCTTGGAGGATGCTCCAGTAAAAAATGTATTAGTAAATTCGTTAGGAATTATACCATCATCACTCCAGTCCCTACGAATGGCTCCAATTCTCCCCAAGGAAGACATTTTTGAAGGAGGCAGGGAGGTAATTAATTTAATAAACGACCAATAATTAAATTAGAATTTGTTTCAACTACCTGCTCTCCTAAAAACACCTGGACACCTTTAAACATGGTATTTGACAACCCATTCACAAATTCCACATAGTCATCCTCTTCCAATTTTCTGGTATCGTCATCTTTCGTTAAAAGATACCTTAAAGTCTATGACAATATTAGCTAGATCTAAGAAGGCGCCCTGGGTTCCGGGGATGCGGAATTCTAAGTAATTATCCCGCAAACGTTGATTAATGGGGAGGTTGACAGGTAGAATGTCTATTTGCTGTGTAGAGGCAATTGAACTTTCCACATTACGTATTCTGTTACTTCTAGGAAATTGGTCAATAATACTGGAGCTATAATATTCTAATGGTATTTTCACCCCAGCTCCACTAGCCTCCGCCATGATCCCCTCCGAAAGGTGAAGTATGACTGCTTACTATAGTGAAAATACGTCATTTATACCCAAGACCTCGTTTACATTTTTATTTTTTTTATTTTTTATTCTCCTAGAGAGTCTTTTAATTTTCCCGCCTGTTACCAGTTTCTTCCCCACAGTCTTAAGAGCATCAATACCGTGAGTTCTCAGAGCACTCTTTACATCCCGTTTACCGCTGGTTAAATCACCAAGAACATTTTTCCCAAAATCGATAGCACTCGGTGTTACAGCTTTCATGAAAAATGGTATGGCCCATCGAGCCAAGCCATCCACGGTCCCAAAAAACCACCACCAAATCTGAGATAATGTGCGTATGTCATTCATCACTCCTCCTCTCAACCCGTGTCTCCTAGAGAGGGGGAGGATGATCTCCCCAAACTCCCTCTGGGAAGGTGGATGGAATGGTACAAGCATTCCGACACCTCTTCTTATAATAACCGAAGTCATGGGTAAACACTTCTATATATATTTATATATATAGATTATATTGCTATACTTTAGGGCGGATATGCAAGACTGCCGTAACCGACCTTCCATCTTCAAAACTAACCATTCGCCAAAACTGATCTTTTATTTTAATACTTACTTTCTCCAACGTGTTAGTATTTAATGTCTTGTACACTAGGGGATGAGCCCCTCTAGAATATGAGTCATGATAATTGATTGCATCCAAGATATTTACAATCTGCCCCCATATCGTTCCGGCTCGATGACGTCACTATAAATGAGTAAATAGTCACAACCTCCGTCATTGTCTGGGGGGAATGAGCCCACAACCTTGGAGGCTTTTGTAATGTCATCTGTTTTTGCCCGATAAATGGTGTATTTGCGACTGCTGTCGAAACCAAGTACATTAGCCATTCTGTGTTTTAATTGAAGGCTGAGAGAATATAACGAGCCAGTACCTTCATTATTAAGAGTTGAAGCTAGTAATACCCGCTCTAAAGATTGGTCATAGGTGAGGATTGGTTCTTTATCTGGGAAGTATATTTTGAAATCACTCCTGAAACTTAGTTTCATGTCAGTGATTATTTGCCGGCTAACCTCACCCGTGATGAATTTGATGTTTCTTGATAATATTTTGGTTTTGGGGAGGAAGGTGTAAATTAAGTGTTCTGAACTTTTAGAAAGAGTTCCACGTTTAAAAGTAGCATAAATATCTATGGCAGATTCACTCTCATCCTTGATGATGGCATTAATTCGTCTGGCTAGAAGTATGTTGACTAAAGCTACCTCATGTTTAATGGATGGGTTTAAATGTAGTGTGGGGATGGTGTTTGTAAATGCTGAACTTGTGTTGTTGTATAAATCTTCTTGGTCGAGACTAGTAAGATATACGTAATGTTCCTCGGCCATTGAGCACTTATGTACTGATTGGGGGATATACGGGAGAGGGGTTTTTGTATAATGGGGGGAAATAAAACAACATTACTTATATTTTATTTGATTAAACTACAAAGGAAATATTAGTTTTGTTTTAAAGAACTACAACAGGGGAAAGATTCCCACAACAATTTACTTTTAAAGAACAGGTGCTGTTGGTGCTGCTGCTGCTGCTGCTGCTGTCGCTGCTGCCACCGCTGCTGCCACCGCTGCTGAAGCTGTTGGTACCACTGACGCCACTGCTGCTACCGCTGATGCCACTGCTGCTACCACAGCTAAAGCTGCTAGAGCTGTTACTGCTGCTGTCACCACCGATGGGACTGCTGTAGATGATGGTACTGCTGCGGCCGCCGCTGCCGCAGATGAAGCTGCTGTTACTGTTGGTGATGGTGCTGCCACCTCTTCTTTCCTGTGAGTGGTTACAGCTTTCGTTGTTTCTTGGGTGGAGAGGATAACAGGAATATTTCCTGTGACTCTCCATCGAGGATGGTGACGATACGGCGATTCAGGTGGGAATCGATGTCGATAATGGTTTCGATCCATCGTTTGGCTGTGGTAGATGTTGTGGGTGGAGGTGGGGCAGTGGTGGACGTGGTGCTGGATGTATATTCCTGTAGATGTCTCTTCTTCCTAGGGGTAGCTGGTGGTGCTGGAGCTGTAGAACGAGAAGAGCTTCCTGGGGTGGAGGCCCCCCTCCCCCACCACAGCGTCCAGGGTGATAGTTGTACTATCACCTCTCCTCTGGGATCATCGATTGGGAGGGGTACCATTGATGGGGTAACAGCGGCGGGACGTTTGAGGATTACAAGCTCCTTGTTATGCTTGCTCAGTTCGTGATGAAGTGAGATCAGCATTGGTCCGATGTCCTTGTGCCAGCTGTCCATACCATCACGGGAAGCCCCTAAGCCATGGGGCACCACCAGTCGAAACATGGTTGGGGTTCTCACCATTAGATTGCCCACCTTTGCTAGGGCCATTTTCAACCAAAAGAGCCTGTTCTTGGCTGTATCCAGGGTGACGTTGGTGATGTAGTGGGTGTCGGCGGAAGTCTGTACTTGCTCCTCAGCTATAGGGTTGGACTCGAAGGGTGCACCTGCACCGAATGCAGAAATTAGCGCCACGATGGTGGGTTCGAAGAACAACACAGGTTCTTTGACAATATCTTGACCGTCAGAGGGGTAAGGGGCTATCTTCACTTCAATGTTCCCTGGGGTAGACCGATATTGTGGCCCATATTGTGGCCCTGTTGACATTAGTCAGACCAACACGTTCCCCACGAGCATAATTATAACATTTCCAAATTACACTCGCCAGTCCATAGGGACGCACAATGGCAGCAGGAAGGTCGTACACAATAACATCACCGACTCCAAAGGCGTGGGTGACGGTGATGTCGTCGTTTACTGTCTTGATGGACGATAACGACATGGCGAAGGGCGACTGTGAAGAGCGTGTCGACAACTATAGTGACCAGGAGCGATGGTGGGGGACATTTAAAAACGGCTGTGTCCCCACCTGGAGGAGAAGGAATGTAGGGGTGTGGGGTAGAGGCCACCTTCCTCACCTTTTAAGACCATAGACACTCCGTCCAGACTCGAAGGCTTTAATCTGGTCTCGATGTTGGAAGGTTAATTTTTCCATTTGCCATATCTCCGTCTGGATTTCCTGGGATGAATATTCTTCATAACGTTTCACCGTTTCTCCAAATGACTTAAAAACCGTTCTGGAGGAGCACTCAACACAAGACGGTCATAACAATCCCACAATGCATATATCAATCTACTTTTGTGTTCAACATACTTGTAGTACCGTTGTGTAGCAACCAACTTCTTCAATTGCGGAGATTTGTCTTCCACAGGTGGAGGTGGAGGGGGTCTGGAAGCTTGCTCCATGGTGCATACTCAACTGAATATAATGGTGTTTAAGATGTGGTTCATATAGGTCTTCAATACGGCTCCCAATGGGGTCTCCTATGGATGCCCCTCCCCCCTTTTAACTGTGATCTGGCACGATAATTACGTATGAAGGTTGGGTTTATGCCGGCCACCTTCAGTAAAATCCTTACATCCTCCTTGTCAGTTGTCCTAAATTGTCCTTTAGTAAAGGCTAAAGTTTTAATTATATCTAAAATATTGAAATTTGCACAGGTTTTAATAAATTTCCACGGGTATCCCATATCACCTGTTGGCTGTTTTGTTCAAACATGTTCAATAATGTTTTGACATGTGGAATTTCCTCAATTTTAAAATTCACATTTATTAAGTTGTCCTGACTTGGATTTTGGCTCGTGATGATGGCTTTATGGGAGTGTGCCCAGCAACAATAACCTGCATTTCAGGTAGTAGAATGGAATGTCCCTTTTTTTATTTTTTTTTTTTAAAGGCTACGGTCGCACCGGCTGCGCCGCATTTTTTTTTTTAAAGAGCGGCCCCACGCCGATGGCGACAGGACCAATGTCATTTAATGGTCGTCTGACCAGCCCTGCCCGTCTGGAGGAGCTACTGTGGCAACACCGCCCACAAGTTGCTGTTGTCGGCGAGAGGAGGGGAGTGTCCACTCCCCCCACTCCCTCATTACCTTCGCCAGAGTCACAACCGGAGTGGTTACAGCTACCGCCAACATTATTACTTGAATTGCTTTCGTTTTTTAAAGAGAAGGACTTACTTTCACCATCATCTCCGCTGGGGGAGGACAGACCCTCTGCATTAAGAGGTGATGGTGTGTTCTTGTTTTTATTAAATAAATATTTTTTGACTATGAATCGTGGTATCAGACAATATTCTTTCACCATTTTTTTTTCTCTCGTTACTTATTACGTAATTACCTTATTAGGGAGGAAATTAACAATACAGCCAAAGGTAGCAGAGCCGCCAAAATAGCTCCACCTCGCCTAGAAGTTAGAATATGCTTCTTCTTGTACAATGGAGTTTTCTTACATGCTACAGAACGAATGTCATTCTGATACCTCTGTAAGCCATTAATTATCTGTGGTTGAACCGGGATGTTTCGTTTCAAGAAATTGGCAAAAATTTAACAAATTGATTAAATTTCCTGCCGTTTTAAAGCCTTGATTAGTTTATTCCGCTTCTTGGGTGATAAATTGTTTAATAAAAATAACAATTGATGATGTTTCTCTACAAGAGAGTCCTGATGAACTGTCATTTTTTGTTAAATTTGACGATGTCTTGAGCTTTAATCCAGCTATTGGTAGAATCTGGGTACCCTCTCCACTTGACGAAATATTTTCTGTGTCCTTTTGATGTTTTCCTAGACTGTAATATCGTTATAGGAAAATAATCTGGAAGGGATGTTGGGATCAATTCTTGCTCATAAAACATGCCACTGACCGGCTCGTTGTTTAAATCTTTGATTTTATAGGCGGGATTGGTGCGTTCTGTCAATATGTGACACTAGAAATATTTCTTCTGTATTTTGGAGCCAAAAGCCTTTGTGAAATATACTCCTACGCTTTACCAATCGTACTTCTCTACAATCTCTACAGAAAGTAGAGAGAGATACCAGAGAACCAGGAACGAGTATGTCAGTGTGAGAAGAGCAGCTGAGAAAAGGTATGAAAATGATATAGCTAACAAAGCCAAGACTGAACCAAAGCTACTACACAGTCCCATCAGGAGGAAGACAACAGTGAAGGAACAGGTGATTAAACTTAGGGTGGGCGAGGACAGGTACACAGAGAATGACAAAGAGGTGTGTGAAGAACTCAACAAAAGGTTCCAGGAGGTCTTTACAATAGAACAGGGAGATATCACGGCGCTGGGAGTGGCGGCAGCAAACCAGGTGACCTTGGATAGGTTCGAAATTACAAGAGATGAGGTCAAAAAGCACCTATTGGAGCTGGATGTGAGAAAATCTGTTGGGCCAGATGGAATCCCGCCATGGGTATTGAAAGAGTGTGCAGGAGCACTTTGCTTACCATAGTGTATAGTGTAGTGTATAGTGTATAGTGTGTATAGTGGTATTGAAAGAGTGTGCAGGAGCACTTTGCTCCATAGTGTATAGTAAGTCACTGGAAACGGGGGACCTACCAGAAATATGGAAGACTGCTAATGTAGTACCAATATGCAAAAAGGGTGACAGACAAGAGGCACTGAACTACAGGCCAGTGTCCTTAACTTGTATACCATGCAAGGTGATGGAGAAGATTGTGAGAAAAAACCTAGTAACACATCTGGAGAGAAGAGACTTCGTGACAACCCATCAACATGGGTTCAGGGAGGGTAAATCTTGCCTTACAGGCTTGATAGAATTCTACGATCAGGTGACAAGAATTAAGCAAGAAAGAGAAGGGTGGGCGGACTGCATTTTTTTGGACTGTCGGAAAGCCTTTGACACAGTACCCCATAAAAGGTTGATGCATAAGCTGGAGAAACAGGCAGGAGTAACAGGTAGGGCGCTCCAGTGGATAAGGGAGTACCTAAGCAATAGGAAGCAGAGAGTTACAGTGAGGGGTGAGACCTCAGACTGGCGTGAAGTCACCAGTGGAGTCCCACAGGGCTCTGTACTTGGACCTATCCTGTTTCTGATATACGTAAATGATCTCCCAGAGGGTATAGACTCATTCCTCTCAATGTTTGCTGACGACGCCAAAATTATGAGAAGGATTAAGACAGAGGAGGACAGCTTGAGACTTCAAGAAGACCTGGACAAGCTGCAGGAATGGTCGAACAAATGGCTGTTAGAGTTTAACCCAAGCAAATGTAATGTAATGAAGATAGGGGTAGGAAGCAGACCAGATACAAGGTATCATTTGGGAGATGAAATACTTCAAGAGTCAGAGAGAAAGACCTGGGGGTTGATATCACGCCAGACCTGTCCCCTGAAGCTCATATCAAGAGGATAACATCAGCAGCATATGCCAGGTTGGCTAACATAAGAACGGCCTTTAGAAACTTGTGTAAGGAATCTTTCAGAACATTATATACCACATATGTCAGACCAATCCTGTGTATGCGGCTCCAGCATGGAGTCCCTATCTAGTCAAGCATAAGACTAAACTGGAAAAGGTTCAAAGGTTTGCCACCAGACTAGTACCCGAGCTGAGAGGTATGAGCTACGAGGAGCGACTGCAGGAATTAAACCTCACTTCGTTGGAAGACAGAAGAGTTAGGGGGGACATGATCACCACATTCAAGATTCTCAGGGGAATCGACAGGGTTGATAAAGACAGGCTGTTTAACACAGGGGGCACACGCACTAGGGGACACAGGTGGAAACCGAGTGCCCAAATGAGCCACAGAGATATTAGAAAGAACTTTTTTAGTGTTAGAGTGGTTGACAAATGGAATGCATTAGGAAGCGATGTGGTGGAGGCTGACTCCATACACAGTTTCAAGTGTAGATATGATAGAGCCCATTAGGCTCAGGAAACTGTACACCTGTTGATTGACGGTTGAGAGGCGGGACCAAAGAGCCAGAGCTCAACCCCCACAAGCACAACTAGGTGAGTACAACTAGGTGAGTACATGCTGCCCAAGGTGCAGCTGTGGACTGATGGGATTTATGGGGGAGTCATTGTTTAAATACATGACCTTAAACTGTCTTCGTATATCTTCAATATTTTGCAACTTATGAATGGCATGAGGAGTATTTTTTAGTGTCCTGTGGAATGTGTGGTTGTACACGTCCACGACTTTTGGGAGGATGTGAATGTATTTTAATGAATTAGCTTGGGTCATATAATGATACAGTTTATGTTTTAAAGTTTTGTTGGCACGCTCCACTATGCTAGATTTCACTTCCGAAAATACACTATATAATTTATTATTTTTCTTATTAAAATAATTTTGAACTGACTTGTTGTAAAATTCTCTGCCTCAGTCGGTGAATATCCGCCGTACACCGAGAAACTGGGAAGTTTCCTCTAATATCTTTTTTAGGGCAACTAACACATCACTCGAATTTTTTGTTTTTAAAGTTTGAGTCTGCATTAGGTGAGAATAAACATCGACACAAATTAAAATATATTTAACATCATTATTGTATTTTTGTAAACTACAAAAGTCCCCTAGGTCACAGGCAATTATGGTACGAGGCTTAGGAGCTAATATTTTCGGCCGGGGGAACCTAACTAAATTTCTCCAATGTAAGGTATAAGATCGCTCTCCACGAAGAAATTCCTTCACATTTGCAATACTGGTGTTGTGGTCTTTATGTCTGGCGGCCTTATACAATTTTGAATTGATCCTGTGAAACCACCCAAGCTAGAAATGTCATTATAGATGGAGGTAAGAATTCACCGTTTCTGTATCGTTAGAGACATTTTTTTATTACATTTGATAAACAATTTCACACTGGTCTTCATTGGCGATGCTCGTTCATAGTTGCAATGCCTCAGGAACCGTCAGATCGACCAATAAATAACCATACTTGATCTGGGATATTGC
>WNGS01162099.1:0-14002 GCA_020271785.1 Procambarus virginalis
TTAGTCTGAATTTTGAAGGAAATAAATAAATATTATTAACTAATAAAAATAACAACATCAAATATAAACAGTATGAGGACTTGGATTTATTTTATTTCATGTGTACTCAATTAGTTGTCTTGTAAAATATGTCTGCGCATCTCCACAAACAGGAATAGACAAACAGGAGGAGATAAACTCTGAGTTAACAATCAGTCAATAAGTGCTGAATTTTGTCCCTGTGGCCAGAATAGGATTCTTCACGTTTAAACGTGGCTTTAACTACTTGTTTCATCTTGAGATGACTTTCCGGGGCTTAGTGTCCCCGCGGCCCGGTCCACGACCAGGCCTCCTTTATTGTTACTACACCCTCCAGGAAGCAGCCCGTAGCAGCTGACTAACCCTCAGGTCACCTATTTACTGCTTGGTAACCAGGGGCCATCAGGTGAAAGAAACTTTTGCTCATTTGTCTCCGCCTCCACCGGGGATCGACCCGGAACCTCAGGACTACGAATCCGAAAGCGCTCGTCCACCCAGCTGTCAGGCGCCCCTAAACTAGGAATAACGTGAGGAAAGAACAAGAAAGGAAGCCTGCTATTCAGACTCACTTTTCACATGGTAATTCAGTGCAACTCTGCTGCACACTGCACGTCGTACATTGACGTATGCCTAACCTAACACACATCTATTGTCGCACTAGAACAATGGTTGCGCTGGTGAAAAAACTTGGGCCGGATAGCTGAAAGTACGTTTCGTCGTTTTCGTAGTTTTGGATCCCTTAGGTTGGATAAAGGTGTGTTGTTGTTTAAGGTTCGCGTACGCCTGGAACATAAAGTTCCAAGTAGCAAACGGGGGCTTGTTGAGGCTGAGGTCTCCCGTAGCAGCAGCCCTACCCTATATAGGATGAGGGCACTTTTACGAATACGTCTGCCTGACATCTCGATAATATATTTCATAGGAGGACGGACTGGTAGGTCATGAGCACTACCATTTGAAGCCCCCCCCCCGTCACCTTCATACCACTCGCAACATACAACAATTTCCCATAATAATAAAAATCACTATGGCAACTTGGTACAATGAAATCTTCATTTCTGTGCACGTTGATTTTATTGTCTATTTGCCATAGGCAGCGTTGAAAGTCAGAACTACTTTCACCACTGCGTGTGATCGTGGCAGTGCATTTGACATCATCTGCGTGAAACGCCCCGCATTTGTCTCAGTGGAAGCCTCAGACACCCTAGAGGATTCGGTTGAATCCCAGATAGCATTCTTTTGACCATTGTCGTTGTGTCTGGTTAAGGTCGTTTACTTGAGGAGTCCCAAGTTGTGCGGAGGGGGTTTCGAATCCATCTCATTGGCTTTCAGTATGGCTTTTCCTTCTCCTAAGTGGTCACTTCCTAGTGTCAGGCCGTGACCGCCATCTTCATGTCAGAGTGAACTAAACCATACAATTAGACAGCAAGGCACCACTACCTTTGACCGTAACTAGGGTGCAGCATATCAATTGATGAGAGCACCAATCACAGCACGCCGGGCTCACGTATCCAGGGGCTCCCATTGGCGGATACAAACATGTCAGGGCTAACTCAGGGCGCTCTGACTTCTACTACGCTTCATTCTAATTTGTCAATTAACTGACCACCATAAAAGAGAAGCATCTGAAGCGATCTCGAACCACCGTCAAGTTGAGAATCACAGAATCAGAATCAGGGAATCTTAGTCAGTTCGCAGATTCTAAAACTCATCCAAGGTAATGGAGCCTATCCTAGTACAAGCCTAACGGCTAACGATATAACCTAGGTTTCGGTAATCAGACAAAGACATTTGTCGGAGAACCGGGAGTACGACCCCTCCTAAGGACAGAGGTCGTCGCGCCAACGACACAGTGGGTCGTACGACGACGACGGAACCCCCCCTACAAACCCATAGTTATCTTACACCAAGAAAACCTTTGCAGTCCCCTTTAGTTAAATTCCGACGCGGTACTTGGAGAAATGTGGGAGAATAGGGTGTAAATATTGGACCGCATATCATGTGTGCACACCCCTCCCACACACCCAGCAGCCCCCTCCCCGGAACCACAGCATCCCCGTCCCCACCTCCTCCAGTAACACCACACAAGCTTCCCCCCAATCAATCCTCCACAACAACAACAGCATCCCCCCTTCTTTCAAAACACCACACCACTCTTCCTCTCACTCCACGGACCACAGCAAGCGAGCGACACGTTGAACACAACACAGTGTTTTTCGCTTGTCTGTCTCATTCTGTGTTGTGGCACGATCTGCCTCTGCTGGTTAGTTTATTTATGATTAATAATAATAATAATAATTAATAATATTCACATATAATTAAGACAGATAATAACTC
Source organism: Procambarus virginalis (assembly GCA_020271785.1). Classification (NCBI taxonomy): domain Eukaryota; kingdom Metazoa; phylum Arthropoda; class Malacostraca; order Decapoda; family Cambaridae; genus Procambarus; species Procambarus virginalis. The sequence continues at coordinate 2,353 of WNGS01162099.1, forward strand.
CACTAACGTGACTGCATCAGTGAGAAAATCCACAGGTTAGTAATTAGATATGTTCATTAATTCAGAAGCCGAGTGCCGGATTAATAGTGGATTTCGTTTCTTAAAGGTTTATAATTTACACGCAAAGATTTTTTGTTGATCTTTTTGTTTAAGTACGTCACTCAGTCAGCTCTGAGCTGGTCCCTTCCAGGGGTCCAGATTCACGAAGCAGTTTACGCAAGTACTTACGATGCTCTGTTACAACTCTTTCTAAATCTTTGACGGGTTTGGTTAAATTTATTAAACGTTTTCAAGCATGAAAACTATCCAATCAACTGTTCTTATTGCTACAGACAGCCTCCTAGTGCTGCGGACTTCAGTGTAACAGCTTTTAAAATTGTAACAAAGCCGCCAATGTATGCTGAATGAACTGTGTAACTGGTTCGTAGTGCTTGCGTAACTGCTTCGTGAATCTGGCCCCAGCTCTGCTTCTATGCTGTTGTGTTCTTTTGTCTCTTATTTCAGCCCGCAACTCTTCACTATTAAACCTCTGGCGCCTCGCAGGTTTATACCCATACATTTCAGAATATTCAAGCAGCGGTATGCCCCAGAGGCTCGTCCCGTAAATGAGAGGATTGAGCTACTAGGAAAGTCTAAAGGAGCTGAAACTCACACCCCTGGAAAACAGAAGAGTTAGGGGGGACATGATAGCCCCACATTTCAAATTCTCAGGGGAATCGTTGACAGGGTCGTGACAAAGACAAAGGCTTTTAACACGGGTGGCTCACAGCACAGGGGACACAGGTGGAAGCTTGATAGCCCAAGAGCAACAGAGATATTAGAAAGAACTTTTTTCAGTGTCAGAGTAGTTATAGCGCTTGCAATGGAATGCTTCAGAAGTGGATGTGTGGAGGCTGACCTTCCATACACAGTTTCAAATTTAGATATGATAGCCCATGGGCTCAGGAAACTGTACACCTGTTGATTGACAGGTTGAGCACGCGGGACCAAAGAGCCAGAGCTCAACCCCGCGCAAGCACTCAATCTAGGTTGAGTACAACTAGGTGAGTACTGAACTTCATGCATTGTGCGCTCACACCTTGTTCCCATACACCAACCTTGTTCCCTTAACCCACACAGACCCAGTTTCCTCTAACTCCCCAACCTTTGTTCCCGTCTACACCCACAACCATGTTCGCTCTGTAACTCCAGCCAACCCTTGTTCCTGTACCCACACAAACACTGTGACCACTTTACACACCTTACCCAACCATGTTCCCTCGTAACCCCCAAACCATGCATCCCTTATACCCACAACCCATTTTCCTTAACCCCCAACCATTTCCCTTACCCACCAATCACTGTCCCTTAGACACCACACACCATGTTCCCTTAACCATCCAAGCCATGTCCCTTAACCCACAACCATGTTCCCTTAACCCACAACCATGTTCCCCGTCTAACCCACAGACTCCTGTTGCCCGCTCTATGACCCACAACCACCTGTTCCCTCTATCTAACCCCCAACCATGTTCCCTTAACCCACAACCCTGTTCCCTTAACCCCCACCCCTGTTCCCTTAACCCCCACCCCTGTTCCCTTAACCCCCACCCCTGTTCCCTTAACCCCCACCCATGTTCCCTTAACCCCCAACCTTGTTCCCTTAACCCCCAACCTTGTTCCCTTAACCCCCAACCTTGTTCCCTTAACCGTTAGTGTTCCCACCTGTCAGCCCCACTCACCTATACCCAAGTTCAAGTCGACTAAGACTTTTTCCAATAGTACCCATGTAGAAGTTTGCAAACAGGACGCCTAGGAGAGAACCCATAGCGACCCCATCTACTTGCTTATACATGTGCCCATCCGGGCTCAAGAAGGGTGCCTCCTTAGTACAAGCTTGGAGTAGTTTCCTCAGGATATTTTCTGGCATGTCAAGGGGAGTACAGGCGGGTCTCGATACACTCGGTCCACTATCATCCCGATTGTTTCATCCACAGGTACGTTGGTGAACAGTGATTCTACGTCCAACGATGCTCTTATCCCTGTAGCCCGTGTTCCCCGCAGTAAGTCAACAAATTCCTTCGGGGATTTCAGGCTGAAGTTGCACGGGACATAAGGAGTCAGTAAGCCGTTGAGTCGTTTCGCCAGTCTGTACGTGGGTGTGGGTATCTGGCTGATAATTGGCCGAAGTGGGTTCCAGGCTTATGCGTCTTGACGTTTCCATACGCATATCCAGGTTTATATTCTCCAATAATCTTTGGCAGGTGGAGTCCGGATTTCTTGGCATTCACAGTTTCAATCAACTTGTTGACCTTTGTTTTCAATTCGGCTGTAGTGTAGTGTCCTTCGTTACCCTTTGGAATTTAGTTTGGTCAGAGAGTATGTGGTTCATTTTCGCCAGATATTCGTCTTTCTTAAGGATGACGTATATTGGCGACTTGTCGCCTCTCCTGACAACTATCTCCTTGTTCTCACGAAGGCTCTTGGCTGCCGCTTTGAGCTCGGGGGTCAGTATGGTACTTCTGTAGTTGCCTCGATTCTTTCCTCCTTCTGCAATAAGTTCAGCTTGTAAGGTGTCTTTGGTGGTGACCTTCTTTTGTGCTTCGAGGTCAAATATGTCGTCCAACAGGATCTCCAACTCCACTTTCCGGGCCAACGCACTTGGTCTGGACATAACGTGACAGTTTATACCCAGATTTAGGAGAGTGACTTGGTCCTCAGTGAGGTTGATACCTGCAAGGTTCAGGAAGCCGTCTCTTGGTCGTGGAATTGCCATGGGTCCTCCATATAGTGTTGTTAGCTTCTTGATAATCCTTGTTTCCGTGCTGAGGTGATGTCGGTCTGTGAGGATGTCGAGGTGTTGTTCGATGCGGGTGCGGAGACTTTCGTCGATGTTGCTGTTTCTCCATTCGTTTGTGGCCTGAAGTAGTTGCGTTTTATTGTCTTTGATATCATTTTCTGCCTTGTGTATCTGATTACGAATCAGATCTTGGCGATATTTTATCGTGAAGGCTTGATTCCTTGCTGCTGGGTCGTGCGTTTTAATATTAGTATATTTTGGTAGCAGTCTTTCCTGTAGACATATGTTATTAAATATGACCGAAAAAGTAAGATTAATAATTCTAACACGAATTTTCTCAATTTTCCTTATGTTTGTTTTTACTGATGACGGTAAATGAAAAAACAATTCTCCAAAATTCATTCTTTATTTCTTAGTCTGACGCGACACTTGAGCGCGTTTCGTAAAACTTATTACATTTTCAAAGACTTTAGTTACACACACTGAACAGAGTTTAAACAGCTTTTCTTTTTTATACCTGCATTTGGGTGAGGTGACATGTTACAATGGTTTGGGGTGAGGTGAGAACAAACACAGAACACGAAACAATGGGTATAAGCTAAAGGGAAGAATAGATCTGTAACTGCAGAAGGCCTATTGGCCCATATTTCTTGATGTTTCTATATTGGAGCGGAGTCTTGAAGTGGGTAGAATATAGTTGTGCGTTAATTGGCTGTTGATTGCTGGTGTTGACTTCTTGATGTGTAGTGCCTCGCAGATGTCAAGCCGCCTGTTGTCGCTGTATCTATCAATGATTTCTGTGTTGTTTGTTAAGATTTCTCTGGTGATTCCCGGATGGGCACATGTATAAGCAAGTAGATGGGGTCGCTATGCGTTCTCCCCTAGGCGTCCTGTTTGCAAACTTCTACATGGGTACTATTGAGGAAAAAGTCTTAGTCGACTTGAACTTGAAACCGGCCATATACTGCAGGTATGTTGACGACATTTTTACACAGGTACCTGATGTCAGACATCTGCAGGAGCTGAAAGAAGCGTTTGAGCAGAATTCTGTGTTACGTTTCACTTACGAGATGGAGAAGGATGGGAAGCTGCCCTTTCTAGATGTAACAGTCATGGAAAGGAGCGGAGGTTTCCACACTGCAGTCTACACTAAGGAAACAAACATAGGAATGTGCCTAAATGCCAACAGTGACTGCCCAGATAGGTACAAGAGGAGTGTTGTTAACGCTTATGTCGACCGTGCTCTCAGCCACAGCTCAGAATGGAAGCAAGTCGACGAAGAACTCTGTAGAGTAAGGCAGGTCCTAGTCAACAACGGCTTCTCCAATGGTTTCATTGAAGACATCATAAGAAGGAAAGTGAAACGCCATGCAACCTCTGAAGATACAACTAACACAACACCTATACCCCCTATTAGACTATTTTACAGGAACTTCTCCACAGCTCATAAAACGGAGGAAAGGGTCCTGAAAGATATTGTTAATAGAAACGTTATCCCTACAGACAAAAATCAGAAGATACAATTGACGATTTACTATAAAACCAAGAAAACTGCCAACCTACTCATGAGAAACTCTCCAGACACAAAGCAGAACGCTTTGAAAGAGACCAATGTCGTCTATGCCTTCAAATGCCCACTTGGGGACTGTAAGCCCCAAAGAACTCAATATATAGGCAAGACAACAACATCTCTTTCCAGGCGATTAACGATGCATAAGCAACAGGGCTCTATCAAGGAACATATAATCTCTTCCCACAACCAAACCATCACCAGAAAAATCTTAACAAACAACACAGAAATCATTGATAGATACAGCGACAACAGGCGGCTTGACATCTGCGAGGCACTACACATCAAGAAGTCAACACCAGCAATCAACAGCCAATTAACGCACAACTATATTCTACCCACTTCAAGACTCCGCTCCAATATAGAAACTTCAAGAAATATGGGCCAATAGGCCTTCTGCAGTTACAGATCTATTCTTCCCTTTAGCTTATACCCATTGTTTCGTGTTCTGTGTTTGTTCTCACCTCACCCCAAACCATTGTAACATGTCACCTCACCCAAATGCAGGTATAAAAAAGAAAAGCTGTTTTAAACTCTGTTCAGTGTGTGTAACTGAAGTCTTTGAAAATGTAATAAGTTTTACGAAACGCGCTCAAGTGTCGCGTCAGACTAAGAAATAAAGAATGAATTTTGGAGAATTGATTTTTCATTTACCGTCATCAGTAAAAACAAACATAAGGAAAATTGAGAAAATTCGTGTTAGAATTATTAATCTTACTTTTTCGGTCATATTTAATAACATATGTCTACAGGAAAGACTGCTACCAAAATATACTAATATATATATATATATATATTATATATATATATATATATATATATATATATATATATATATATATATCTAACAGACCGTATTCTGTTAATTTTGGGCTGTCAAATATATATATATATATATATATATATATATATATATATATATATATATATATATATATATATATATATATATATATATATATATATATTATATATATATATATATATATATATATATATATCCCTCCCCAGGTTAATCTACTTTCTGAGGTGTTCACCATCTTACAGTAGCCAAAAACTAAGTGAGTATGACCGGTTACTGAAATCAATGCTAGAAAAAGCCCTTAACCTCTCTCTTGATGACCTGCAGTGGAAACAAGCCTCTCTTCCCGTAAGACTTGGGGGCCTCGGAGTTCGAACAGCAACGCAAATCGCTGTTCCAGCCTTCCTGTCCTCCTTATCAGCATCCGACGACCTTGTGAAGGAAATTCTACCTGCCCACTTACATCAGCTGGCAGGTGTACATGATCCCAATTTTACACGCTGTGCCACAGAGTGGGCCTCTCGTGCAGGCCCAATATATATACTATATATATATATATATATATATATATATATATATATATATATATATATATATATATATATATATATATGTATATATATATATATTTGACAGCCCAAAATTAACAGAATACGACTCACTCCTAAAGACAACAACTATGAAAGTGTTAAACCGCTCCCTGCAAGATGGCCAGTGGGACCAAGCAACGCTCCCAGTTAGACTCGGGGGTATAGGTATTCGCAAGGCGACACAGTTAGCATTGCCGGCATTCTTATCCTCGACCAGTGCTACAAGTGAATTAGTGAAGGAAATACTACCAGAATACCTAAGGAACTCCATTGGGATTCGTGATCCCAAATTTGTGGAAGGAGCTGGTCAGTGGGACACACTCGCCAATTCACACACCCGACCAACTTGTCCAAACGACGGTAAACAGGCCAAATGGAATAGCCCCATAGTGGAGAACATCGCCAAAGCATTGCTGGACGTAGCTTCTCAGAAGGACAGAGCGCGTCTCCTAGCTGTGCAAGCCCCCCATGCTGGGGACTTCCTGTTGGCAGTCCCTAATTCCGCCTTGGGCACCCGCCTGGACCATCGGGTCCTAAGTATTGGTGTTGCTCTGCGCCTTGCCGCCCCTATCTCCACCGAGCACCGGTTTATTTGCGGCCATGCACGGGCAGACCAATACGGCAGCCATGGTCTCATCTGTCGTAAGACACAGGGAAAGATTGCCAAACACGAGGCAGTCAGTGACATCATCAAGAGAAGTTTGACTACAGCTGGGTGTCCAGCACAAAGGGAACCCCAGTTGTGTAGACCTGACAACAGCCAAAAACGCCCAGATGGAGTCACCCTGCAGCCATGGAGGGAAGGTAAACAGGTCGTATGGGATTACACCTGTGCATCTACATTGGCTGATACCTATTTACGTTACAGCTCAGCGGAGGGAGGTGGGCAGCCACCTTCAGGGAGACCCAGAAAATCCACAAGTACAGAGACCTAGAACGTTGTTACAGGTTCGTGCCGATAGGCTCAGAGACTCTGGGCGCCTGGGGTAAATGTGCACTCAAGTTTTTAAAGGAGGTTGGTGAGGAACTCATTATGAAAACTAGAGACCCACGAGCAGCCAGTTTCCTATTCCAGCGCCTCAGTGTCGCAGTGCAGAGGGGAAATGCGTGCTGTATCCTGGGTACGCATCCAACCTTCGAGGAGCTGGACGAGGTCTTCGAACGCTGATTGTTTAATTGTTATATATTTGTGTGTGTGTGTGTGTGTGTTCTTTGTAAACTGTAGCATTGCAATAAAATAAAACAAAACATACAAAAAAATAATAGGGGTGGCAGAAGAAAAGAATAAAGTATTCAGTGAGAAACCACAAGATCTTCTCTGAATGCTCTTTGTTTTCTTCTTCGAGGATGTGGGTCCCTGCAATTGCACCAGAGGTGGTACCCCTAATATATATTTATATATATATATATATATATATATATATATATATATATATATATATATATATATATATATATATATATATATATATATATATATATATATATATATATATATATATATATATATATATATATATATATATATATACTACAAATCAACCATGCACAGTGAACATATAAAAGAGGAAAGAATAATGAAAGAAATAATCCGTAAAGGAGTAAAAAGCACTACTCCTGACCAAAACATAAACCTGATAATATTCTATAAAACAAGAAGACTTCCGAACTCCTTATCATAAACAGCCCGAAGCCGACAGAGAACCCTCTACAGCAGTCAAGCGTTGTATACATGTACACTTGCCCCTACGAAGGGTGTAACCTTCAATCTAAGTACATAGGTATGACGTCGACCAAGCTGACGAGGCGTTTGACATGCCATCTTCAATCCGGTGCCCCTAGGAACCACATGAGACAAGCCCATGACATCACCCTAACAAGAGAAATGTTGAACAAAAATACATGCATAATAGACAAAACACAAGATGCAAGAAGATTACAAATTCTTGAAGCAATCCACATAAGAATAGAACAACCTACCATGAACACCCAAATCACGGAACTATTTACCCTACCCACAATGAGATACAGAACATGACGATGCCAACACAGAAGACAATGTTCAACATAACAGGCCAATTACACTGGATTAATCTTTGTATGTTGATACCAGCTGCCTCGTATGGGCCAACAGGCCTTCTGCGGTTACCTATATTCTTATGTTCATATGTGTGACCCCACTTATATCCCCTTTGTATCCCCTTCTGTTTTCACATTTATTATCTTATCACCTGACCCAGTGCGGGTATAAAATCAAATCACATTGTAAAATTCATTCACTTGAGAATGAACCATGGAGGTTCGAAACGTTGTGCATATTGTATAAATAAGTGTAAAACATTCTATAGTAATTTACCTCTTTTCTTCACCCGGAAATTACGAAAATGAGTTTTGGAGAACTCCTATTTCAGCTAAGCCCTGATGCTAAGAAAATAGTTAGAGGGATAGAAGCCTAAATCAGAAGTTAGTAAATACAGAATATGCGGTCATATTTAATGAGACATGTTTAAAAGAAAACCTGCTGCCAATATATATAATATATATATATATATATATATATATATATATATATATATATATATATTATATATATATATATATATATATTATATTAATAAATATGACCGAAAAAGTAAGATTAATAATTCTAACACGAATTTTCTCGATCTTCCTTATGTTTCTTTTTACAGTTGACGGTAAATGAAAAATCAATTCTCCAAAATTCATTTTTATTTCTAGTCTGACGCGACACTTGAGCGCGTTTCGTAAAACTTATTACATTTCAAAGACTTTAGTTTATCCACACACAACTTATGACTGAACAGCATGGGCTCTTATACCTGCATTTGGGTGAGGTGATGTAATACAATAGTGGGGTGAAAAACAAGTAGCCTCTTAGTACAAGCTTGTACTAAAGAGGCATCCTTCTTGAACCCGGATGGGCACATGTATAAGCAAGTAGATGGGGTCGCCATGGGTTCTCCCTAGGTGTCCTGTTTGCGAACTTCTACATGGGTACTATCGAGAAAAAAGTCTTAGTTAACTTGAACTTGAAACCGGCCATATACTGCAGGTATGTTGACGACATTTTTACACAGGTACCTGATGTCAGACATCTGCAGGAGCTGAAGGAGGCGTTTGAGCAGAATTCTGTGTTGCGTTTCACTTACGAGATGGAGAAGGATGGGAAGCTGCCCTTTCTAGATGTAACAGTCATGGAAAGGAGCGGAGGTTTCCACACTGCAGTCTACACTAAGGAAACAAACATAGGAATGTGCCTAAATGCCAACAGTGACTGCCCAGACAGGTACAAGAGGAGTGTTGTTAACGCTTATGTCGACCGTGCTCTCAGCCACAGCTCAGAATGGAAGCAAGTCGACGAAGAACTCTGTAGGGTAAGGCAGGTCCTAGTCAACAACGGCTTCTCCAATGGTTTCATTGAGGACATCTTAAGAAGGAAAGTGAAACCCCATGCAACCTCTGAAGAGAAAACTAATACAACACCTATACCCCCTATTAGACTATTTTACAGGAACTTCTTTCCACAGCTCATAAAAAACGGAGGAAAGATATGTTAATAGAACGTTATCCCTACAGACAAAAATCAGAAGATACAGCTGACGATTTACTAAAACCAGAAAACGGCCAGCCTACTCATGAGAAACTCTCCAGACACAGAGCAGAACGCTTTAAAAGAGACAAACGTCGTCTATGCCTTCAAATGCCCTCTTGGGGACTGTAAGCCTAAAAAACTCAGTATATAGGCAAGACAACAACATCTCTTTCCAGGCGTTTAACGATGCATAAGCAACAGGGCTCCATAAGGAACATATAATCTCTTCCCACAACCAGACCATCACCAGAGAATCTTAGCAAACAACACAGAAATCATCGATAGATACAGCGATAGCAGGCGGCTTGACATCTGCGAGGCACTACACATCAAGAAGTCAACACCAGCAATCAACAGCCAATTAATGCACAACTATATTCTACCCACTTCAAGACTCCGCTCCAATATAGAAGCATCAAGAAATATGGGCCAATAGGCCCTCTGCAGTTACTTCCATTCTTACCTTCAATTACCCAATTAATATCCATTGTTTCGTGTTCTGTCTTTGTTGAAAGTTTTGTTCACCTCATTAAAAACTGTTGTAACATACCTCACCCAAATGCGGTATAAAATAAAATGAAAGCTGTTTAATCATAGCATAGTAAGAACTCTGTTTAGTGCTTGCAGGTTATAGTTGTGTGTGTGTAAACTAAAAGTCTTTGAAATGTAATAGTTATTACGAAACGCGCTCAAGTGTCGCGTCAGACTAGAAATAAAAATGAATTTTGGAGAATTGATTTTTCATTACCGTCACCAGTAAAAGAAACATAAGGAAAATCGAGAAAATTCGTGTTAGAATTATTAATCTTACTTTTCGGTCATATATTAATAACATATGTCTACAGGAAAGACTGCTACCAAAATATACTAATATAATATATATATATATATATATATATATATATTATATATTATATATATATATATTATATATATATACATATATATATATATATATATATATATATATATATATATATATATATATATACATAATATATGTGTGTATATCACGAAAATAAACACGTGATTAAAAATGTGACAATGTCAGACCACGGAGGAAAAATGAAACAGGAATTTCCTTAAGTACTTTCGTATATTAATACATCTTCAGAAGGAGTGATTTTACAGATCGAGTACTGGACATAAATAGGCAGGAGAGAAGGGTAAAGTGAGGTGAGGTACAATACGTGGACACTGCAGACGGCCTATTGGCCCATCTGATGCACTAGGTAATTATAGCATAAAATAGTAAATATATATTCAATGAATTAGTGAGACAAATGTGTTCCAATGATCCTACTTAAATCGCCCTCTAATTGATCTATTAAAAATGGATCTAAGTTATATAGACCACTGCTAATGCTCAAATTACTTTCTTTTGTGATCTGTATCAAAGCAGATTCAATTATGTTTCTGTTATAGGTGCTTTTACAATTTGTTATTGAAGAAGCCATCCCCCAATCAATTGGTGAGCATCTTCTGACAAATGAACAAACAAAGCATTAGACAATTGGCCCTGTCTTACAGAGTATTTATGTTGCGATATTCTACATTTCAAATCTTTAGATGTTTGCCCAACATAGAACTTATTACAGTCTTTACAAGGTATTTTATAAATGACACAATTATCACTACGAGGGCTGTTCCTAACTAATAGCTTACCAATAGTGTTTTCATAGCTAAACATTACATGTATATTAAAAAGTTTCAAGGCCTTGACAATATTCTCAAACGCATTCATAAATTTGTACAGGTTGTTCATTCAAAACGGGAATTTTCTCAAATATATATTAATGTTATAATATATTAGCATATGTGAATGTATAGGCATAATTTAGGTTAGGTTAGGTTAGGTGGTTGGTTCTATTGGCGATTATTTGTATTTGTAGTACGTGGGTGAAGCATTTACAGCGTTGTGGTTCGAACAAATTCGTCAGTGAAGCACTTGTTCCGGAAGTTTTCGAACGTCATCAGTTGTGAGTCGTGTGTAAACCGTTTTTCAGTCATCAACACCAGGGGTTTGGCGGGTGGATGGAATCACTTTTGGGTCTATGTTTGGAGGACGGGCTGATAAGTTAGTGGGTCGTGAGGGGTCGTGACGGTTGTGAGGATTCTGCTCAAAATTAAACTGGTTTACGCTCTAAAAAGCTTGCAGAGCCTCACACTAGGTGTAAACTGTGGGGTGTTGTGGTCAGTGATGCCCACACAGAGTCTGGTGCTGCCCAAGATGCAATGTCCTTTTCAATGTCTGACCCAACATACAATCCACCACCTGCAACAGGTGATAACCAAA
>WNGS01162099.1:35647-57728 GCA_020271785.1 Procambarus virginalis
TCTCCTATGCGGTACTGTGTCATAGGCTTTTGGCAGTCCAGATATATGCAGTCTACCCATCTTTCTCTACTCCTGTTCTTATTATATTACTTATCATAGAATTCCAAAAGGTTCGTTAGGCATGATTTCCCTTCACTGAACCATGTTATTGTTGGCTTACATACCTAATGTTGTCTTGGTGGTGTGTAACCACTCTTAACATGAATATTCTTACAGGTACTTTATAGGGGATGCTTGTCAGTTATTGGCTGTAGTTAAGTGCTTCCTATCTTCCTTTTCGGAAAATTACCAATTGCCTTTCCAACAACTGGACAACTCTCCTTTCGTAAGTGACTCAATAGAGATCCTGCCAGAGGCACGCTGAGGGCCTACGCTGCCTCTTTAGTATCCCGGTGATACTTTGTCTGGTCCAACCGGCTTAGTTCATCCAGTGTTGTCAACTGTGTCATTACATCTCCTCGTCTGCTGACACTTCTCTATATCCCTTAGTCTCTCATCGGGTCTCTCCTCTTCTAACAATGGGACTGTGAGTGTGGGATCTAAAGCCAGAAATCGATGGACGAGAATGGAGAGGACGAGATATAGAGTAGAGAGATAGAGAGAGAGAGAGAGAGAGAGGACGAGAGAGAGAGAGAGAGAGAGAGAGAGAGAGAGAGAGAGAGAGAGAGAGAGAGGAAGAGAGGAGAGAGTGGAGAGTAGAAGGAAGAGAGAGAGAGCTACTTAGCTAGTTCCTCCCTGGCGTCGTAAGGAGCAGACGAAACATAGCATAGACAGGAAGTGAACTAAGTGAAGTAAAAGTTCACTTACTAACATGTACATAGTGTGCCTGTGTCTGGCGTCGCAGGGTGGAGGCTGCTCCATACACAGTTCAATGTAGATATGATAGACCCCAGTTAGGCTCAAGAACTGTACATCAGTTGATTGACAGTTGAGAGGCGGGACAAAGAGTAGAGCTCAACCCCCGCAAGCACAAACTAGATGAGTACACACACGCGGCGGCTCCTGGATGAAGACGCACACTTCCAGGGATGTGTTGACATCTGTAGCTCTATACACTTGTTTTACTTCATCACGTCACTCTCCCTTCTTGTTAATTCCCTGGCGTCACACGGGATAAAACTGTACATGTAACCATTGTCCGTCACAAGAGAAGTTTATACCTTGTGTCACAAGGAGTTTATACCTTTGTCACAAGGAGAGTTTTTGTGTCACAAGGAGTATATTGTGTCACAAGGAGGAGTTTATACCTTGTGGTACAACAAGTAGGAGTTTATAACTTGTCACAAGGAGAGTTTATACTTGTGTCACAAGGAGAAGTTTATACCTTGTGTCACAGAGGAGTTTATACCTTGTGTCACAGGGCGGGTTTATACCTTGTGTCAGTAGTTATTCCATGTGTCAAAGGGAGGTTAATAACCTTGGTCACAAGTAGAGTTTATACCTTGTGTCACAAGGAGTATAATGTGTTGTCTGTTTCTGGGTTGGGTTACAGTCACTACACCATAACTGGGATGAGTGTACAGTCACTACCATGATGGGAGTGTTGGTAGAGCCTACCGCTGTGTACACACTGACTGGGAGAGGGGTATCATTCCCACATGACGAGTGGACTCCATGGATGGGATGTACACACTACCATGACTGTGGAGTGAGGGTACGCCTTCCTACCAGTGACTGGGAGTTGTGGGTACAGTCACTACCGTGACTGGGAGTGTGGGTACAGCCCCTAACATGACTGGGAGTGTGGGTAGTCACTACCATGACTGGGTGAGGGTAGTCACTACCATGACTGGGAGTGAGCGTACAGTCACTACCATGACTGGGAGTGAGGGGTACCGTCACACTACCATGACTGGGAGTGTGGGTTACAGTCACTACCATGACTGGGAGTGTGGGTACAGGCACTACCATGACTGGGAGTGTGGGTATACAGCCACTACACATGGGACTGGGAGTTGTGGTACAAGTCACTACCATGAATGGGAGTGAGGGTACAGCCCCTACCAGGACTGGGAGTGTGGGTACAGTCACTACCGTGACTGGGAGTGTGGGTACAGCCACTACCATGAATGGGAGTGAGGGTACAGCCCCTACCAGGACTGGGAGTGTGGGTACAGTCACTACCATGAATGGGAGTGAGGGTACAGTCACTACATGACTGGGAGTGAGGGTACAGTCACTACCATGAATGGGAGTGAGGGTACAGCCCCTACCAGGACTGGGAGTGTGGGTACAGGACACTACCATGACTGGGAGTAGTGGGGGTACAGACACTACCTGGCTGGGAGTGTGTGGGTAGCACTACCATGACTGGGAGTGTGCGTACAGTACTACCATGACTGGGAGTGTGGGTACAGTCACTACCATGAATGGGAGTGAGGGTACAGTCACTACCATGAATGGGAGTGAGGGTACAGTCACTACCATGAATGGGAGTGAGGGTACAGTCACTACCATGAATGGGAGTGAGGGTACAGCCCCTACCAGGACTGGGAGTGTGGGTACAGTCACTACCGTGACTGGGAGTGTGGGTACAGTCACTACCATGACTGGGAGTGAGGTAAGGACACTACAATGACTGGGAGTGAGGGTACAGGCACTACCATGACTGGGAGTGGGGTCACAGGACACTTACAATGACTGGGAGTGAGTTACAGACACTTACCAGACTGGATGGGGGTGAGTGTACATACACTCCATGACTGGGGAGTGAGGGTCACAGACACTTACCAAGACTGGGAGTGTGGGTTACAGCCCTACCATGTCTGGGAGTGTGGGTACAGCCCCTACCGTGACTGGGAGTGTGGGTACAGCCCCTAACATGACTGGAAGTGTGGGTACAGCCCCTACCGTGACTGGGAGTGTGGGTACAGCCTTTACCATGAAGGGAGTGTGGGTACGAGCCCCTACCATGACTGGGAGTTTGGGTACAGCCCCTACAATGAACTGGGAGTGTGGGTACCATCACTACCATGACTGTGAGTGGGGTACAGCCTTGTACAATGACTGGGAGTGTGGGTACAGAAAAGAAAATGACGTAGGGAGCATAGACTAATCGTGTGGGTACAGAACTTTCCTACCATGGACTGTAGTGTAGACAACCCTACCATGATTGGGATGAGGGTACAGCCACTACCATGAATGGGAGTGAGGGTACAGCCCCTACCAGGACTGGGAGTGTGGTACACTACCAGTACAAGGACTGAGAGGGTAAGCCTACCATGATGGAGTGTGGGTTACAGCCTCCTAACCATGGAATGGAGTGTGGGTTACCGCCCCTACCATGACTGGGAGTGAGGGTACAGCCCCTACCAGGACTGGGAGTGTGGGTACAGCCACTACCATGACTGGGAGTGTGGGTACAGCCCCTAACATGACTGGAAGTGTGGGTACAGCCCCTACCGTGACTGGGAGTGTGGGTACAGCCCCTAACATGACTGGGAGTGAGGGTACAGCCCCTACCAGGACTGGGAGTGTGGGTACAGTCACTACCGTGACTGGGAGTGTGGGTACAGCCCCTAACATGACTGGGAGTGTGCGGTACAGCCCCTACCCTGACTGGGAGTGTGGGTACAGCCACTACCATGACTGAGAGTGTGGGTACAGCCCCTAACATGACTGGAAGTGTGGGTACAGCCCCTACCGTGACTGGGAGTGTGGGTTGCTAGTTGGGGTACAGCCATACCATGACGGAAGTGAGTCGGGTACATACCTACATGAACGGAGTGTAGGGGTGGGCATACAGCCCCTACCATGACTGGGAGTGTGGGTACAGCCCCTAACATGACTGGAAGTGTGGGTACAGCCCCTACCGTGACTGGGAGTGTGGGTACAGCCACTACCATGACAGGGAGTTGGAGTGAGGGATACAGCCCTACCATGACTGGAGTGAGGGCTACAGCCACTACCATGACTGTGAGTGAGGGTACAGCCCCTACCAGGACTGGGAGTGTGGGTACAGCCCCTACCGTGACTGGGAGTGTGGGTACAGACACTACCATGACTGGGAGTGTGGTGACAGCCCCTACATGACTGGGAGTGTGGGGACAGCCACTACCATGACTGGGAGTGGGAGTACAGGCACTACCATGACTGGGAGTGAGGGTACAGCCACTACCATGACAGGGAGTGTAGGGGTGGGCATAAGCCCCTACCATGACTGGGAGTGTGGGTACCAACCACTACCAGACTGAGGAGTTGGGTACAGCCAATACCCTGACTGGGAGTGTGGGTACAGCCCCTACCATGAAAGGGAGTGTAGGGGTGGGGCGTACAGCCCCTACCCTGGACTGGGAGTGTGGGTAACCAGCCACTACCATGATGGGTCGTGTGCGGTACAGCCACTACCATGACTGGGAGTGAGGGTACAGCCCCTACCATGAAAGGGAGTGTAGGGGTGGGGCCATACAGCACCCTACAAGGACTGGGAGAGTGTGGGTTAAGCCACTACCCTGACTGGGGAAGTGTGGGTACAGCCACCTACCATGACTGGGAGTGTGGGTACAGCCACTACCATGAATGGGAGTGAGGGTACAGCCCCTACCATGAAAGGGAGTGTAGGGGTGGGTTACAGCCCCTACCATGACAGACATGCTAACCTTGTGATGGTGATGATTCTGATTGTCCAGGTCCCCGCGGCCCGTCTCTCACAAGGCCTCCTGGTTGATGATCTGATCATGAGCTACAACTTGATTTTACTATTTGTTTGTCTGTTTGTTTCAGCAGGTCGAGTTTTAGCTATGGACTCAGCCTTTCCAACTTCGGTGTGTAATGTACAGCGATATTCAGTGAGTTGCTTGCCCCTCCGTGTCCAGCTGATGGTCGGGTTGGGGGGCTTAAAGTTTACTCAGTTGTAAGGAGCCCTCCTTACACATTATATATTGTGTTACTAAACAAACTTAACCTTGTGATTTAAAATATCGTCTCATTTTGATTTTTTTACTTGATTTTTACCTGATGGCCAAAACCCTAGTGGCCCCGACTTAGGAAAGGAAGCCTGCGGCATTTCACATGTAGAATGTACCTACATTTGCTCGATGATCTTTCCCACGGTAAGGTTTTATAAACTCAACACAGTTTAGGGCCAAATTCGGTCTTCGGCGTGTAGGCTGTTTCATGGCGTCACGCTGTGGGTTGCCGAGAAAAGCCACCTGTGTGTTCTCAGTCTCAGGATTGTTGAGCTGAATACCGATGCTTTTTTGTGTTGCATCTGACCTTTTTAAAGAAAATGTCCGCATCCACATCATCTAACTTGTTCAGAATTTAAAAGGTTTCGTATGAATCCGCTGTGTCATCGCATGGGTTTGTTGGTTGTTAGGCTCAGTGGCCCTCGGCTGTTCCTGATACGAGAGTTGACTTAGCTCTGGATAACTTTTGTTGCATGGTGTTGCAATTTCTCGGAGCAAGCTTGTCCTGTGAAAAATGATGGGTCTCAATGCTTTGCATACAGTAATCTAAAGCGGGGGCGCTGGACTATAGTATCTAAGTGAACATTAGCAATGGCGTTCATAAGTATGTTGAACAGTGTGGGGCTTAACACTCCTCCTTCAGGAGTCCCAAGATCACCAACATTAGACTGCTTCGTCGGAGCAGACCTTGACTTGCCTCCCAGTAACGTAGTCTTCAATCCATTTCATGAGTCTCCCCTTGACACCCGTCCATGCGCGCTCGTCCAGGATCTCAATCCCTTGTGCTTTGTCGAAAGTTCCTTTGGTGTCAACAGAGTATTTAGCTGTGCCGTTAACTAAATAGTTAACTATACAATTAACTGAGGTACGTCCTTAAACAAATCCGTTGACTCTTTCCACAAGTCTACTTATATAACACGTGCTATCTTAATCTCGTGCAAGATACCTATCTACCTACCTTACACGTGCAAGATTCGAGATTGATGGTTCTATAATTACCAGGAACTCTCGGCTTCAGTATGGGTATAATTATTGCGTGTTTCCATTGTGTGGCCAACACTCCGCTTAGAAATCATTTATTGAACAGGTTGAGTAGTGGATTCCCCCGACACCTCACACAGTGAGTATGTCGTAAGTTTTGAGTTTCCGTCCATTGACACTGACATTGTCATTGACACTGACATTGTCATTGACACTGACACTAACATTGTCATTGGGCTGATGACAGTTCGCTATCAAAGTGTGGAAGCCTGGCATTAAGGTCACTGACCAGCAGGGAACTTTCATCATTAATGTATTTAGGTAGTGTGTCAAGATCAAGTTTATTCTGTGGTGCATAGAGGTTGATTACATGTAGACCTGTGTCGCTGAAGAGTAGAGTTACCCCCTAGTGAGGCGAGGCGTCTGCGTCCTCTCCCGTCCTACGCCCGTCCCTCCTGTCTACCAAGAAGAAACAGTTGTGGACAAGGCAATATAGCGATGATTTTTTGTGAAGTCTGACAATTAAATGTGAAAAGGAACGCCGAGAACCCGGGTCACGGTGTGTTATTTGTAGTGAAGTTCTGGCCAATGAAAGTTCCAAACCACCAAAGTTAAAGAAGCAGCTTGAAACGAAACTTTGTTGAACTCACTGGAAAACCAGTGGAATGTTTTCAGAGAAGAAAGATACAAATAGATTTATTAGTGAAATGTCTTGGTAAATTAGCAGCTGGCATCCTGTCTAGCTGTTTATAGTGTCGGAAAAGAAAAAGTGCCATATACCTACGGTGAGCAACATATTCTTCCAGCAACTGTGGGTATAGTGAGCACAGTTGCTAATGAACAGTCGGCAGAGAAGACCAAGGTGACCCCGCGAGTGTCACAACAGTGTCTCGCTGGATTACAGACTTTACTGAAGGCTTTGAATTCCTGCTGGTTTCACGTCTCCAGTTAGCTGAAGACTTTGCTCTCCATCTGGACGAGAGCTCTGAGTTACCTAATGCTGCAACACTATCATGCCAGATAGTGTCCAACATGTCCATGCCAGATATCCTGGGATAGAGGACTTCTTGCAGGATTTGTTGTGTTGCTTGACCATATCTACACACACGCCCGGGTCAGAAATATTTAGTGTTGAATGACAGTGAAGTTGGAAAAATATAAATTGAACTGGGGTAATTACAAGGGAGTCACAACTGATGGAGCAGCAAATATGACTGGTAGAAACAGTGAGGTTGTGAGAACAGTGTGAGAGGCAGCAGGTAATGCCAGACCTTGGAGTCATTGTTTCCTTCACCGTGAAGCTCTGGCTGATGCACGCCATCTCTGACTCGTTAAGAAATGTTCTGAATGAGGCAGTAAACGTTGTCAGGCTTTTCAAAGGTAGTTCACTGAATATGCGTTTGTTTGAACAAGTTTGCTTAGGAATGGGAACTGACCAATCACATATGTGCGTATCATACGGGTAAGAATATTATATATAATATTACGTTGGTGTTTATGTAAGATGAGAATGCTAGTACTATGCACTTGTACTATATATATAATATATATATATATATATATATATATATATATATATATTATATATATATATATATATATATTTATATATATATATATATATATATATATATATATATATATATATGTCGTACCTAGTAGCCAGAACGCACTTCTCAGCCTACTATGCAAGGCCCGATTTGCCTAATAAGCCAAGTTTTCCTGAATTAATATATTTTCTCTAATTTTTTCTTATGAAATGATAAAGCTACCCATTTCATTATGTATGAGGTCAATTTTTTTTATTGGAGTTAAAATTAACGTAGATATATGACCGAACCTAACCACCTACCTAACCTAACTAACTACCTAACTAACCTAACTAACCTATCTTTATGGGTTAGGTTAAGTTAGGTAGCCGAAAAAGTTAGGTTAGGTTAGGTTAGGTAGGTTAGGTAGTCGAAAAACAATTAATTCATGAAAACTTGGCATATTAGGCAAATCGGGCCTTGCATAGTAGGCTGAGAAGTGCGTTCTGGCTACTAGGTACGACATATATATATATATATATATATATATATATATATATATATATATATATATATATATATATATATATATATATATATATATATATTAGGGTACCACCACTGGATTAATAAAGGACCCACATCCTCGAAGAAGAAAATAAATAGTGTTCAGAGAAGACCTTGTGGATTCTCACTGAATACTTTAATCTTTTCCTCTCCTACCACCCCTAGTATTTTTTTATATTTTTTTATTTGATTTTATGCAATGCTACAGTTACAGAAAACACACATATACACACACACAACACACACACACACACACATATATATATATATATATATATATATATATATATATAATATATATATATATATATATATATATATATCATGCCCAACTCGCCTAACACGCGAGAGTAGTTATTCAACTATAGAACACTTTCCCACCAGAGACTCGAACCCTAGCCAGCACAGAAGCCTTCCAGCCACCAGCATGACAGGTAATGCGTTAACCCACTACACCACACTCAGACCCTTAAAAGAAATGGTAGTTTTGGGGCATTTCAACACTCCAAAGATCACCACTTCCCAAGAGCACCAGAGCTAGTGAGGGGTCAAATTTACGTTTTTTCATCAAGTCCCTGTTGAATATGGGAATGGAGTGTTGAAATGCCCCAAAATTACCATTTCTTTTAAGGGTCTGAGTGTGGTGTAGTGGGTTAACGCGTTACCTGTCATGCTGGTGGCTGGAAGGCTTCTGTGCTGGCTAGGGTTCGAGTCTCCTGGTGGGAAGTGTTCTATAGTTGAATAACTACTCTCGCGTGTTTAGGCGAGTTGGGCATGAAGCATAGACACAGTGTATTCCCATATTCAACAGGGACTTGATGAAAAAACGTAAATTTGACCCCTCACTAGCTCTGGTGCTCTTGGGAAGTGGTGATCTTTGGAGTGTTGAAATGCCCCAAAATTACCATTTCTTTAAGGGTCTGAGTGTGGTGTAGTGGGTTAATGCGTTACCTGTCATGCTGGTGGCTGGAAGGCTTCTGTGCTGGCTAGGGTTCGAGTCTCCTGGTGGGAAAGTGTTCTATAGTTGGATATATATATATTATATATATATATATATATATATATATATAATATATATATATATATAGGCGTCCTGTTTGCAAACTTCTACATGGGTACTATCGAGGAAAAAGTCTTTGTCGACTTGAACTTGAAACCGGCCATATACTGCAGGTATGTTGACGACATTTTTACACAGGTACCTGATGTCAGACATCTGCAGGAGCTGAAGGAGGCATTTGAGCGGAATTCTGTGTTGCGTTTCACTTACGAGATGGAGAAAGATGGGAAGCTACCCTTTCTAGATGTAACAGTCATGGAAAGGAGCGGAGGTTTCCACACTGCAGTCTACACTAAGGAAACAAACATAGGAATGTGCCTAAATGCCAACAGTGACTGCCCAGACAGGTACAAGAGGAGTGTTGTTAACGCTTATGTCGACCGTGCTCTCAGCCACAGCTCAGAATGGAAGCAAGTCGACGAAGAACTCTGTAGGGTAAGGCAGGTCCTAGTCAATCACGGCTTCTCCAATGGTTTCATTGAAGACATCATAAGAAGGAAAGTGAAACGCCATGCAACCTCTGAAGAGACAACTAACACAACGCCTATACCCCCTATTAGACTATTTTACAGGAACTTCTTTTCCACAGCTCATAAAACGGAGGAAAGATATTGTTAATAGAAACGTTATCCCTACAGACAAAAATCAGAAGATACAGCTGACGATTTACTATAAAACCAAGAAAACAGCCAGCCTACTCATGAGAAACTCTCCAGACACAGACCAGAACGCTTTAAAAGAGACAAACGTCGTCTACGCCTTCAAATGCCCTCTTGGGGACTGTAAGCCTCAAAAACTCAGTATATAGGCAAGACAACAACATCTCTTTCCAGGCGTTTAACGATGCATAAGCAACAGGGCTCCATTAAGGAACATATAATCTCTTCCCACAACCAGACCACCACCAGAGAAATCTTAGCAAACAACACAGAAATCATCGATAGGTACAGCGATAGCAGGCGGCTTGACATCTGCGAGGCACTACACATCAAGAAGTCAACACCAACAATCAACAGTCAATTAATGCACAATTATATTCTACCCACTTCAAGACCCCGCTCCAATATAGAAGCATCAAGAAATATGGGCCAATAGGCCCTCTGCAGTTACTTCCATTCTTACCTTCAATTTACCCAATTAATATCCAATTATATCCATTGTTTCGTGTTCTGTCCTTTGTTGAAAGTTTTGTTCACCTCATTAAAAACTGTTGTAACATATCACCTCACCCAAATGCGGGTATAAAATAAAATGAAAGCTGTTTAAATCATAGCATAGTAAAGAACTCTGTTTAGTGCTTGCAGGTTATAGTTGTGTGTATGTAAACTAAAAGTCTTTGAAAATGTAATTAGTTATTACGAAACGCGCTCAAGTGTCGCGTCAGACTAGAAATAAAAATGAATTTTGGAGAATTGATCTTTCATTTACCGTCACCAGTAAAAAGAAGCATAAGGAAAATCGAGAAAATTCGTGTTAGAATTATTAATCTTACTTTTTCGGTCATATTTAATAACATATGTCTACAGGAAAGACTGCTACCAAAATATACTAATATATATATATATATATATATATATATATATTATATATATATATATATATATATATATATATATATATATATATATATATATATACATATATATATGTGTGTATATCACGAAAATAAACACGTGATTAAAAATGTGACAATGTCAGACCACGGAGGAAAAAATGAAACAGGAATTTCCTTAAGTACTTTCGTATATTAATACATCTTCAGAAGGAGTGATTTTACAGATCGAGTACTGGACATAAATAGGCAGGAGAGAAGGGTAAAGTGAGGTGAGGTACAATACGGACACTGCAGACGGCCTATTGGCCCATCTGATGCAACTAGGTAATTATAGCATAAAATAGTAAATATATACAATGAATTAGTGAGACAAATGTGTTCCAATGATCCTACTTAAATCGCCCTTTAATTGATCTATTAAAAATGGATCTAAGTTATATAGACCACTGCTAATGTTCAAAATATTTTCTTTTGTGATCTGTATCAAAGCAGATTCAATTATGTTTCTGTTATAGGTGCTTTTTACAATTTGTTATTGAAGAAGCCATCCCCAATCAATTTGGTGAGCATCTTCTGACAAATGAACAAACAAGGCATTAGACAATTGGCCCTGTCTTACAGAGTATTTATGTTGCGATATTCTACATTCAAATCTTAGATGTTGCCCAACATAGAACTTATTACAGTCTTTACAAGGTNTGCAAACAAAGCTATTCCAGTCATTATCACAGGAAACACCCACCAGGAGGAACTATTGGTTCTATAGTAGTGAAGTTAAAGAACAGAACCACAGAGTCAACATCTTCAGAAAACATCTAAAGAGAAACCCCACACCAGAAGGAAGAACTCTGCTAAGAGCGGTGATGTCTGAAGCAAGACGCGTTTCTAGAGAAGTAAAGGAGGCAAGATGGTTTGAGTGGTGTCAAACTCTGAACGAACATAGTAGTCTTGGCAAGATATTGGGTCAGATTAAAACTATATCAGGTCGACCGGCCCGACCACAGGCATGTATTCAACCATTGCAGGAGGCTGAGAGACTTGCCCTCCAATTTGCGGAACGAACATCTTCATATCAGCTTCCTGCTGTGGTCCGCAGGCAGCAAGAACAATTAACACAAGAGAGGTTGACAGTCATTCATGCAAGTATAGCTATAAATGACGAATGTGACTGTCCCTTCACCACACAAGAACTAATCAGAGCCAAAAAAGGTGGTAAGGACACTGCACCAGGTGCTGATACCATTACATACTCAATGATCGCACATGCAGGTCCTGCTGGAGAACAAGGAATATTGGACGTCATCAACGCATCTTGGCAGCAAGGCAAACTACCAACCTCTTGGAAGCAGCAGACATCATACCGATTCCTAAGCCGAAAGAACCTGGCAATTACAGACCCATTTCATTAACATCATGCATTAGTAAAACTGCAGAACGGATGGTCTTAAATAGGCTACTGTGGAAGACTGGAGACCTGCATAAACACATATTTGGCTTCACTAGAGGAGTAGGTACTGCCAACTGCATAGCAACATTACTAGGAACAGTTAACTCAGGTCCAGCTATAGTGATCTTCCTTGATCTAGAAAAAGCATTCGAACTTGCGAGCCCGCAAGCAATTTTACACACCTTAGTTACAAAAGGTGTAAAGGGAAAAATGCTAGCATGGATTCAAGATTACCTAAGTCACAGGTATGCCAGAGTAAAGTTGCAAGGACAAGTGTCGGACTACCGCTTGCATGAGAATGGGACTCCACAAGGAGGAGTCCTCAGTCCTAGTCTTTTTAACATCCTTATGGAAAAACTTGTTGCCATGACATTTACAGAAGGGGTTAAATTGCTAAGCTATGCTGACGATCTAGCATTAGTCATTACAGGTCCTTCACTTCTCAATAAAGCACAAGGTGCATTAGATAAAGTAACATCTGAATGCAGCGTTTTAGGGCTAAAAATATCTGCACAGAAGTCTAAGGCAATGAGACTAGGCGGCCACACTCCAGACAGGCACCTACGCATTCAAGACATTACCTTCAGTGGGTTACACAATATCAATATCTCGGAGTGTGGATAGATTTTAACATGACGTTCAACAAGCAAATTCAATATCTAAAGGAGAAAGTAAAATCACGACTAAATATAATGAGAGCAATCACAGGGCCCCGTCTAGGAGCGGGACACAAAGTGTTAAGAATGTTTTACATACACGCCGTTCGTTCCCTAATTGATTATGCAGCGCCTGCCTTACTCACTCTTTCTCCTGGCCAGTGGGCAAACGTTGAGGTTCTTCAAAACGATGCATTGCGAATCATAACAGGAGCTCCCAGATGGACTAAAATACTGAACCTAAGACTGGAAACCAGGCTAACGTCGCTTGAAATAAGGGTAAAAGGGATCGCTGCGTGCATGCTCACCAAGATATTGACTAGACCTAGAATCAGTTCACTTAAAGATATAATCACTGGAGCACTAACTCTGGACAGAAGAGCCTCCAATAGCACCAGGTGGACCCATTGTGCGATAAACACCATCAATACATTCGAAATAACAAACACAGTCACTGAGAAGGGTGTCGACGAAATACATGCAGACTTTGTTATGCAAGCCCCTTGGGAATCTCCGCCAGCAGACTTTAAGATTATGGTTATTGTAGGGAAAAAGAACCAGACAAATCCTCTTCTGCTACGTAACATTGCACAGATGCATATAGAAGCAAACATGGCATCCGACAGCTTCACATACTTCACCGATGGATCAGTAGACCAGCAGGGACAAGAAACCGGAGCTGCAGTTAAAGCAGGAAACTCTGTACATAGTTGGAGGCTCTCAAATGGGTGTTCGACTTTCCAAACAGAGATGCTAGCCATTCAAAAGGCTTTGGAACATGCTCTTGCTCAACACCGACAACATGTTATCATACATACAGATTCGAGAACCGCCATTGAAACCTTGCAACAAGACCGCATATGTGATAACATACATCTGATCACAACTGTCCTATCATTAATGCAAACACTCAAACGACAAGGCCGACGGGTCCTTCTCAACTGGGTGCCAAGTCATGTGGAATCGTAGGAAATGACATTGCAGACGAAGCTGCAAAACTTGCAACTAAGAGAAGAACTGTAGACATTTGCTACCACAGAGTCTGTCCCAGATTAAGCGAGTAATTAGAAACAGAGCAATGCAAAAGTTGTACAGTGACCACAACTCAGCTGTTGCAACATCTCGATCTGCGGGTTGGTACAGGAATTCAACCAACTACGAACCACTTATGTTAATGAAGGGGAGCAGCAGGGCAACAGAAGTACACTTACATCGCATCAGGCTTGGATACCCATGTGCATGGGAAATAGGCTTACAGGTTCCGGAAGATGAGAGGAAATGTCAACACTGTGGAGAAATGCCCGACAGACCACTGGAACATTATCTAACACAGTGCACAGTTACAATCCCGTTAAGATTTCAACTTCAATTCAACAGAGCAGAAGAAGTTGTTAATACACATATGGCAACATCTTACTAAAGCGACCATACGAGTAATAAATACTCATACTCCGCCCAAGTAAACTGGAAACGAGCGACACTTAGTGGGCCAGCCAGAGGCTAATTAGGGCCCGCGCAGGAATATCCCTGCAAAAAAAAAAAAAAACTGTTGTTCCCATTTCGTATCTCCAAGGATATTTGTACCCAAGACGGATTCTTGCTATTACTGATTCTCTCCTGTGGCCACCTCCTCTTCGTCCATAATGATTGGGATTATCAGCTGCAACCGCATTTGTACCATCGTATAGATTCACTGATTTGTGCTTCTATCCTCGTTTCCTCAGTTACCTTGTCACGGTGATGTTGCCTGACAATACCTTTAATTTGTAGAAGAGTCCTGGGTATGAAGTATTCAATATGGTCTCCTTAGCGTCTTCAGCAGCCAGCACATCTGCTCGTTCATTCCCACATATCCCAACATGGGAGGGGATCTTCTTGAGGTTATCTTGAGATGATTTCGGGACTTTTTAGTGTCCCTGCGGCCCGATTCTCGACCAGGCCTCCACCCCCAGGAAGCAGCCCGTGACAGCTGACTAACATCCAGGTACCTATTTTACTGCTAGGTAACAGGGGCATAGGGTGAAAGAAACTTTGCCCAATGTTTCTCGCCGGCGCCTAGGATCGACCCCAGGACCACAGGATCACAAGTCCAGCGCGCTGTCCGCTCGGCCGACCGGCTCCCTAATCAATCCACAGAAATCCACAGAAACTTGATGACTCTTCCCTGATTGGTTAGTACCCTCACAGCTTTCTTAATTTCAGCGACTATTGCAAGATTTTCTGCTCGATTTTTACTTAGGCTTTGCAGTGCTGCTTTTAAAGCAGTGCAAGTCACTGCACCATTAGTGTTCCATTCAAGAAACTTTAACGCCATAACAATGGCAGTTAGCTCTGCTTGCGCTGAAGAGGCATAGTTCTCAATACGCGCTTTTTCTTCATTTCTGCGTTGGAAAGCATTATCCTTAATTACCGTGTATGCTGCACCAGCCCTTCCATTGACAAGATTAGATGACCCGTCAGTTAGATTTGATCTAGTTCATCTCTGGCTTTATAAATTTCCTCAAGGTACTTGTGCCTCATTTCTTGTGGTATCATGTTGGATTTTTTCGTTGCCATTTCATTGATGAGAAATCATCAATGAGTCATCATGAGTCCTCCTGCATGAGTCATCCTCCCAGGGAGGTAACCTCTCTACAGGCAGGAGCTCACGGGCTTGCTCAAGCAGATGAAGTTCTTCGGGGTAGCAGACTGATCTGTGATGACATTTTTTGCTTCTCCTGTTTCCACCTGTAAGTAATACAGAGCTCAGTTTTTTCTTAGCAATATCAATGTAGTGGGGATCTCTGGCTAACCTAGTTGGAAGCTTAGCATTCAGTTCCTTAATTCTGCTTTTAACACTGGGAAGGGACAACTCCTCTCGTAGATTAGACGTTTTGGCAGTTCTTGGAACTCCAAGAATGATTGTCATGGCTTCATTTGGAATGTTTTCGAGCTTTTTCATATCGGTTTGGGAGTAGGTGCACAGAACTGGTGCGGCATAGTCTATGACGGAGCGCACATAGGCTGTGTACATCATTTTAAGAACAGCAATAGAGCCTCCATGTCCATTCCAGGTCATAGCTTTCAGTGCCCTGAGTCGACTTTTGCATGTTCCTATGAGTTGGTAGAGCTCCTCTTTCTTCCCCTTGTTAGAGCCGACAGTGATGCCAAGGTACCGATAGTGGTCAATCCATTCAAGTGTTTCACCATTAATTTGTAGTTCTTCATTTTCTCCCCGCTTGTGATGGGAGTATGCCTTCGTCTTGTTTGTGGAGAGAGTGAAACCGAGCGCAACACATTTCCTTCCAAGGAGTTCAACGGACTGTTTAATTTTCCCAACGTGGGAGCTTGTATTAGAACATCATCTGCATATCCTACTTATGTTCCTTCCGGGAAATCAATATTTGCAATGGCGTTCATAAGTTCATTGAATAGTTTAGGGCTTAAGACTCCGCCTTGGGAAGTACCGAGTTCCATACTCATTGTTCTGGAGACTGCTCCATTGAAGCAAACCTTGGCTTTCCTCCCTGTGAGGTAGTCTTCAACCCATTTCAAGAGTCTCCCCTTGACATCCATGCATGCAAGCTTGTCCAGGATCGCAGTACCTTATGCTTTGTCAAAGGCTCCTTTAATGTCAACAAATACCGAGTACCTAGCCGTGTCATTAGCCAAGTAATTAACTATACAATTTGCTGTGCTCCGTCCTTTAACAAATCCATTGACCCCCTCCCCTAACCTGCCTATTTTGTGCAACAGTCGGTTTAGGATGATCCTTTCAAGCATCTTGCAAGTGAGATCAGGTGCATCTTGCACCTTAGACTGATAGGTCTGTAATTGCCAGGGTCATTGGGTTTCGGTATGGGAACAATTATTGCGTGTTTCCACTGTGTGGGCAACATTCCACTTAGGAATGATTTGTTAAACAGGTGGAGTAGTAGATTCCAGGACACTTCACACAGTGCATTGAGTATGTCGTAGGTGACGCCATCTTCACCAGGTGCTGTACTTTTACCCTTTTTCATAGCGCCCCTTACTTCCTGGGCTGTGATTGATTGCCCATACTCGCCATCACTAGACTGTGCTCTTGTTATTGTTATCCTAATCCTTCTGTCATTATGTCGGAGGAGCTGTTCCCTGGTTACTTCTGCAGGGAGGGAGGAGGAGGATGCTGCATCACTCCACTTGTGAATTAGTTCTTCAGCCTTACCCTGGGGGTCTTTGTGAGCCGCAGGCCGGTTCTGCCACCTTTACCTATCTGAAGTTTCGCCCACACATGTCTTGCAGACGTTTCTCTTCCAATAGAGCTGGTGAACTCAAGCCATTGTCTTTCCCGCTCTTTAATCTTCTCTTCCCTGGCTGCTTGACACACAGTTTTAAACAACTCTTGGTTACTGTCAGTGGGATGTCTCCGGTACTCTCTACTCATGCTCCTAACATTTGCATTGAGCATCTTTATGTAGTCGTTCTCATACCATTTTATTTTCTTCTTCTGAGGGTTACTGCGCCCAGGCGTACGGCGCGGAACTCTGAGACAGTGCTCAATTTGGTTATTAAGGTCATCAACAAATATATCAATGTCTTCTGGGATTTGGTATTCCGTGAACCAGTCACTCATCTTGTTTACGAAGTGTGGCCTCATATCCGTCCAAGTGATAACCTTTTTCTTTTATTTGTCTCTTTCCTTCTCTTGCTCATGTCGACGGTGGTAATCAGTGCCCAGTGGTCACTACATAAACTGTATACAATGTGTGTACTGGCATCCGTGTCCTGTGCATTCAGCAGGAGAGCATAGTCCAATCTTCCTCCTCTGAGGTGAGTTGGCTGTTCATCACCCAGGATCCTAAGGTTTTCACTTCCCCTGATATAGCGTGACAGTTTCCGTCCATTGACATTGGGCTGATGACAGTTGGCACCAAAGTGTGGGTGTCTGGCATTATGGTCACCGACCAGCAGGGTAGGTTCTTCATTAACAAAGTCAGGTAGTGTGTCAAGGTCAAGTTTACTCTGGCACATATAGGTGATTATATGCAGGCATTATTGTTTAAGTGAAGTATGGGACCCAGGAGTGATCCTTGAGGCACCCCGCTGTTACTCTACGCCGGTCCGACTCCTCGCCCCTCACTGTCACTCTGACACTTGTCTGTCAGGTAATTCCTTACCCATGTTAATATGTTGCCGCCTTCTCCCGCCTGCCACTCAAAGTTTGTATAGTAACCTCCTGTGTGGTACTGACAGGGGAGAAGAAAGACAGATAGACATTGAAATGAGGATTACAATTAGCAACCTGCAAAGTGAGCTGACATCAGCAAGGGAGGAGATCAAATCCTCACAGAGAAAATAAAGAGGCGATCATCAGATTATCATCCAAAGGGAAGGTGGGAATGTTACATTGGAAGGAAATGCCTCTGTACCTGAAACATTTGTGGAAAGACTTAGAAAGAGCTCAGAAGCAATGGACACAGTGAGGGAGGTAGCCATGCAAGCTGCTACTTCACAGGAAGCAGCAAGGTGCACCAGTCAGCTGCTGGAAAGAAAAAGATCAGTGGTACTTGTAGGCATCAAAGAACAGGAAGGATCCAATAGGCAGGAATGGAATAGCAAAGGCAGAGAGAAAGTACATGGGATACTGAAGGGGTAACAGATGGAAGGGGCTGAACAAAACATTGAGAAGGTTTTCAGGTTGGGCTGGTACAACAAGGACAGAATCGACTGGTAAAGGTGGCGTTTACAAACGAAACCACAAAGGAGGTTATTCTAGAAAGGAAGAGTCGGCTGCGGTATGTGGAGGAATACAAAAAAGTATTCCTGCAGAGGGGCAGGACGAGGGAGGAGAGAGCCAGGGCAGCAGAGACAAAGAGGAAGCACAGGGAAAGAGGAGTAAACCAGGAAATCGAAGCCCCCAACACAACAGTCTCAGAGACAAGAGGGGAACCCGCAACCAATATCCCAGCAACACCAGAGGGGAGGACAACACCACCACCCCCCTCTGCATAGAAACCCTCTTCCCCCACCTACTGCCCCCACCCAAATGCTCACCAACCTCCCTCCCCCGCCACCCCATTCTGACCCTGTCACCCCTCCCCCATTCCAACCATGTCTCCCTCCTGCCTTTCCCCCCTCCCCCCCCCCTTCATCCTATACCCTCCCTATCCCTCCTCCCTCTCACCCCATATCCTCCATGTCCCCCTATCCCCTTAACCCCACACCCTACCTGTCCCCCCCTACCATTGATCCCTCACCCCCCACCCCAAATCCTCTGAGACCCTGCAAACCACCTCACAGATCTTCTCACCCACGGAACAGCTTCCCACACCAGTAGAATGCTCACCAAGAAGGGGACAAGAAAATAAACAAAAGAAAGTGATCTTCAAGGCAATGTACACTAACATAGATGGGATTACAAATAAAACAAGTGAACTCGGAGAATGGGCACTACAAGAAAACCTAGACATAATAGCACTCATAGAAACAAAGCTAACGAAAACCATAACAAATGCAGTGTTTCCACAGGACTACTATGTAGTGAGGAAAGAGAGAGAAGGGAGAGGAGGAGGTGGCGTAGCTTTGCTGATAAGAAAAGGTTGGAGTTTTGAAGAGATGGTAAATCAGAACTGTGAAGGTTTCAGTGACTACATATCAGGCACCATAGCAACTGGAGGACAGAAAATTATAGTAGTAGTCATTTATACCCCCCCCCCCCCGAATGACAGAAGACCCAGACAGGTATATGATAGAAATAACATGGCACCCATCAATATAACAGAGAGAGCAGCTTCTGTGGCTAGAAGGAACGGATCCAGACTACTAATCATGGGAGATTTCAACCACGGGAAGATAGATTGGGAGAACAGAGACCCACATGGAGGACCAGACACATGGAGAGCTAAGCTACTGGACGTGGCAATAAGAAACTTTCTAAGTCAACACGTCAAGGACCGACAAGAATGAGAGGAGGGGATGAACCAGCTTGCTTGATCTGACATTTACCCTAAATGAGTCGGATATAAAGGAAGTTAATTTAAGTTGGAAGCCCCCTTGGGAATGAGTGATCATAGTGTATTGAGCTTTGAGTACCTGGTTGAGCTAGGAATTATCTCCCCCAAAAAAGAACTGGGAAACAAAGGGCTGGTGTACCGAAAGGGAAACTATGAGGAGATGAATAAATTCCTAAGGGATATACATGGGACACAGAACTCAAACCTAGTCCGTTCAAGACATGATAGACTATGTCACCCAAAAGCGTCAGGAGGCTGTAAGCAGTTTATCCCGGCCCAACAGGAAAAAAACCGAGAAGCAAAAGGAGAATCCGTGGTTTACTAGGGAATGTATGAAAGCAAAGGAGCTGAACAAAAGGGCATGGAGGAACTTTCGTAATAACAGAACACCAGAAAGTAGAGAGAGATACCAGAGAACCGGAACGAGTATGTCAGTGTGAGAAGAGCAGCTGAGAAAAGGTATGAAAATGATATAGCTAATAAAGCCAAGACCGAACCAAAGCTACTACACAGTCACATCAGGAGGAAGACAACAGTGAAGGAACAGGTGATTAAACTTAGGACGGTGAGGACAGGTACACACAGAATGACAAAGAGGTGTGTGAAGAACTCAACAAAAGGTTCCAGGAGGTCTTTACAATAGAACAAGGAAAGGGTCACGGCACTAGAAGAGGTGGCAGCAAACCAGGCAACCATGGAAAGGTTCGAAATTACAAATGACGAGATCAAGAAGCACCTATTGGAGCTTTACGTGAGAAAAGCTGTTGGACCGGACGGAATCTCACCATGGGTCTTAAAAGAGTGTGTAGGAGCACTTTGTTTGCCACTCTCCATAGTGTATACTAAGTCACTGGAGATGGGAGACCTACCAGAAATATGGAAGACGGCTAATGTAGTACCAATATACAAAAAGGGCGACAGACAAGAGGCACTGAACTACAGGCCAGTGTCCTTAACTTGTATACCATGCAAGGTGATGGAAAAGATTGTGAGAAAAAACCTAGTAACACATCTGGAGAGAAGAGACTTCGTGACAACCCATCAACACGGGTTCAGGGAGAGTAAATCTTGCCTTACAGGCCTAATAGAATTCTACGATCAGGCGACAAAGATTAAGCAAGAAAGAGAAGGATGGGCGGACTGCATTTTTTTGGACTGCCGGAAAGCATTTGACACAGTACCCCATAAAAGGCTGATGCATAAGCTGGATAAACAGGCAGGAGTAACTGGTAGGGCGCTCCAGTGGATAAGGGAGTACCTAAGCAATAGGAAACAGAGAGTTACAGTGAGGGGTGAGACCTCAGACTGGCGTGAAGTCACCAGTGGAGTCCCACAGGGATCTGTACTCGGACCTATCCTGTGTCTGATATAAGTAAATGATCTCCCAGAGGGTATAGACTCATTCCTCTCAATGTTTGCTGACCACGCCAAAGTTATGAGAAGAATTAAGACAGAGGAGGACAGCTTGAGGCTTCAAGAAGACCTGGACAAGCTGCAGTAATGGTCGAATAAATGGTTGTTGGAGTTTAACCCAAGCAAATGTAATGTAATGAAGATAGGGGTAGGGAGCAGGAGACCAGATACAAGGTATCATTTGGGAGATGAAATACTTCAAGAGTCAGAGAGAGAGAAAGACCTGGGGGTTGATATCACGCCAGACCTGTACCCTGAAGCTCATATCAAGAGGATAACATCAGCGGCATATGCCAGATTGGCTAACATAAGAACGGTCTTTAGAAACTTATGTAAGAAATCTTTCAGAACATTATATACCACATATGTCAGACCAATTCTGAAGTATGCGGCTCCAGCATGGAGTCCATATCTAGTCAAGCATAAGACTAAGCTGGAAAAGGTTCAAAGGTTTGCCACCAGCCTAGTACCAGAGCTGAGAGGTATGAGCTACGAGGAGAGACTACGGGAATTTAACCTCACTTCGTTGGAAGACAGAAGAGTTAGGGGGGACATGATCACCACATTCAAGATTCTCAAGGGAATCGACAGGCATGATAAGACAGGCTATTTAACACAAGGGGCACACGCACTAGGGACACAGGTGTAATTGAGTGGCCAAATGAGCCACAGAGATATTAGAAAGAACTTTTTTAGTGTCAGAGTGGTTGACAAATGGAATGCATTAGGAAGCGATGTGGTGGAGGCTGACTCCATACACAGTTTCAAGTGTAGATATGATAGAGCTCAATAGGCTCAGGAACCTGTACACCTGTTGATTGACGGTTGAGAGGCGGGACCAAAGAGCCAGAGCTCAACCCCCGCAAGCACAATTAGGTGAGTACAATTAGATGAGTACAGACAGACAGACAGACAGACAAGACAGACAGACAGAGGGGTGGGAGAATGGTGATAATACTTGGAGTGGTTATCAAGTGATAACTTGATCAAGA
>WNGS01162099.1:69689-91043 GCA_020271785.1 Procambarus virginalis
CCACACAGTCAGGCAGCCACACAGTCAGGGAGTCACACAGTCAGGGAGCCACACAGTCAGGGAGCCACACAGTCAGGCAGCCACACAGTCAGGCAGCCACACAGTCAGGCAGCCACACAGTCAGGCAGCCACACAGTCAGGGAGCCACACAGTCAGGGAACCACACAGTCAGGGAGCCACACAGTCAGGCAGCCACACAGTCAGGCAGCCACACAGTCAGGCAGCCACACAGTCAGGGAGCCACACAGTCATGGAGCCACACAGTCAGGGAGCCACACAGTCAGGGAGCCACACAGTCACGGAGCCACACAGTCACGGAGCCACACAGTCAGGGAGCCACACAGTCAGGGAGCCACACAGTCAGGGAGCCACACAGTCAGGGAGCCACACAGTCAGGGAGTCACACAGTCAGGGAGCCACACAGTCAGGGAGCCACACAGTCAGGGAGCCACAGAGTCAGGGAGCCACACAGTCAGGGAGCACACAGTCAGGGAGCCACACAGTCAGGGAGCCACACAGTCAGGGAGCCACACAGTCAGGCAGCCACACAGTCAGGGAGCCACACAGTCAGGCAGCCACACAGTCAGGGAGCCACACAGTCAAGGAGCCACACAGTCAGGGAGCCACACAGTCAGGGAGCCACACAGTCAGGGAGCCACACAGTCAGGGAGCCACACAGTCTGGGAGCCACACAGTCAGGGAGCCACACAGTCAGGGAGCCACACAGTCAGGGAGTCACACAGTCAGGGAGCCACACAGTCTGGGAGCCACACAGTCAGGGAGCCACACAGTCAGGCAGCCACACAGTCAGGCAGCCACACAGTCAGGGAGCCACACAGTCAGGGAGCCACACAGTCTGGGAGCCACACAGTCAGCGAGCCACACAGTCAGGGAGCCACACAGTCAGGGAGCCACACAGTCAGGGAGCCACACAGTCAGGGAGCCACACAGTCAGGCAGCCACACAGTCAGGGAGCCACACAGTCAGGGAGCCACACAGTCAGGCAGCCACACAGTCAGGCAGCCACACAGTCAGGGAGCACACAGTCAGGGAGCCACACAGTCAGGGAGCCACACAGTCAGGGAGCCACACAGTCTGGGAGCCACACAGTCAGGGAGCCACACAGTCAGGGAGCCACACAGTCTGGGAGCCACACAGTCAGGGAGCCACACAGTCAGGCAGCCACACAGTCTGGCAGCCACACAGTCAGGGAGCCACACAGTCAGGGAGCCACACAGTCTGGGAGCCACACAGTCAGGGAACCACACAGTCAGGGAGCCACACAGTCAGGAGCCACACAGTCAGGGAGCCACACAGTCTGGGAGCCACACAGTTAGGGAGCCACACAGTCTGGGAGCCACACAGTCAGGGAGCCACACAGTCAGGCAGCCACACAGTCAGGCAGCCACACAGTCTGGCAGCCACACAGTCAGGGAGCCACACAGTCAGGGAGCCACACAGTCAGAGAGCCACACAGTCAGGGAGTCACACAATCTGGGAGCCACACAGTCAGGCAGCCACACAGTCAGGCAGCCACACAGTCTGGCAGCCACACAGTCAGGGAGCCACACAGTCAGGGAGCCACACAGTCTGGCAGCCACACAGTCAGGCAGCCACACAGTCAGGCAGTCACACAGTCTGGCAGCCACACAGTCAGGGAGCCACACAGTCAGGGAGCCACACAGTCTGGGAGCCACACAGTCAGGGAGCCACACAGTCTGGGAGCCACACAGTCAGGGAGCCACACAGTCAGGCAGCCACACAGTCTGGCAGCCACACAGTCAGGGAGCCACACAGTCAGGGAGCCACACAGTCTGGGAGCCACACAGTCAGGGAGCCACACAGTCAGGGAGCCACACAGTCAGGGAGCCACACAGTCAGGGAGCCACACAGTCTGGGAGCCACACAGTCAGGCAGCCACACAGTCAGGGAGCAACACAGTCTGCGAGCCACACAGTCAGGCAGCCACACAGTCAGGCAGCCACACAGTCAGTGAGCTATACAGTCAGGGAGCCACACAGTCTGGGAGCCACACAGTCAGGGAGCACACAGTCAGGGAGCCACACAGTCAGGGAGCCACACAGTCAGGGAGCCACACAGTCTGGGAGCCACACAGTCAGGGAGCCACACAGTCAGGGAGCCACACAGTCAGGGAGCCACACAGTCTGGGAGCCACACATTCTGGGAGCCACACAGTCTGGGAGCCACACAGTCTGTGAGCCACACAGTCAGGGAGCCACACAGTCTGGGAGCCACACAGTCAGGGAGCCACACAGTCAGGGAGCCACACAGTCTGGGAGCCACACAGTCAGGGAGCCACACAGTCAGGGAGCCACACAGTCTGGGAGCCACACAGTCAGGGAGCCACACAGCCAGGGAGCCACACAGTCTGGGAGCCACACAGTCTGGGAGCCACACAGTCTGGGAGCCACACAGTCTGGGAGCCACACAGTCAGGGAGCCACACAGTCAGGGAGCCACACAGTCTGGGAGCCACACAGTCAGGGAGCCACACAGTCAGGGAGCCATACAGTCTGGGAGCCACACAGTCAGGGAGCCACACAGTCTGGGAGCCACACAGTCAGGGAGCCACACAGTCAGGGAGCCATACAGTCTGGGAGCCACACAGTCAGGGAGCCACACAGTCAGGGAGCCATACAGTCAGGGAGCCACACAGTCAGGGAGCCACACAGTCTGGGAGCCACACAGTCAGGGAGCCACACAGTCAGGGAGCCATACAGTCTGGGAGCCACACAGTCAGGGAGCCATACAGTCTGGGAGCCACAGTCAGGGAGCCATACAGTCTGGGAGCCACACAGTCAGGGAGCCATACAGTCTGGGAGCCACACAGTCAGGGAGCCACACAGTCAAGGAGCCTCCCCCTCACAACACAGGTTGTGTATAAGGGGGGAGGCCGCTGCCTGCTCAGCCTTGGACAATAACAGCTATAGACAGTCAGTATAGTGACAATAACAGCTATAGACAGTCAGTATAGTGACAATAACAGCTATAGACAGTCAGTATAGTGACAATAACAGCTATAGACAGTCAGTATAGTGACAATAACAGCTATAGACAGGCAGTATAGTGACAATAACAGCTATAGACAGGCAGTATAGTGACAATAACAGCTATAGACAGTCAGTATAGTGACAATAACAGCTATAGACAGTCAGTATAGTGACAATAACAGCTATAGACAGTCAGTATAGTGACAATAACAGCTATAGACAGGCAGTATAGTGACAATAACAGCTATAGACAGTCAGTATAGTGACAATAACAGTTATGGACAGTCAGTATAGTGACAATAACAGCTATAGACAGGCAGTATAGTGACAATAACAGCTATAGACAGGCAGTATAGTGACAATAACAGCTATAGACAGGCAGTATAGTGACAATAACAGCTATAGACAGTCAGTATAGTGACAATAACAGTTATAGACAGGCAGTATAGTGACAATAACAGCTATAGACAGGCAGTATAGTGACAATAACAGCTATAGACAGGCAGTATAGTGACAACAACTGCTATAGACAGGTAGTATAGTGACAATAACAGCTATAGACAGGCAGTATAGTGACAGTGTTGGTCTCCTCGTGTAAGTCTTCATCAAGTGTGACAGGGAAACAAGCAAGTCACAGTGTGGTGTTCGTAATGATAATCTTGTATATAAAAGTTTGTCCCTCTCCGTACAAGAAAGGCGCCACGAAACATAACAAGTAGACAGAACCACCTCAGTATTCACGAACAAGGAAGCGTAAATTACACTGTTCAGCCCCGATCTTACTCAACTCACCCTTCTCAATGACAATCATCACCCTACATTAATGGCTGTTGCACAGCGCGTTGCAAAATTAAAATAAAAAATAAGAAGTCACTGCCCAACACAGTTGATGAGAACTTCTTCATCGCAGCCACCTTAGATGTGATGAGTTCAATTTTAAGATATAAATGTTTTAATAAAATTTGGGAAGTGTTGGTGTGAGTGAGAGAGTGTGTGAGAGGACATGTATACTCACCTTGTGATACATGTATATTACTACACAGGACAGACAACCCCAGGTAACGTCACGCCCACAGTCTGCTGGAGAACTTGCTATCACACGTGATATCTCAAACTCAATTACAAGTGACGACACTGACAATATGGTGGAAGTAGTTATGTTGCGAGGAACATGATAACATGCAGCAGATAATCTATATCTGAATGCCGGTGTCTGAGCGAGGCTGGAGGGAAGACGCTAGAGGCTAGTCTCATTAAACGTTCCAGGAATACCGGCGGTGTTACCATGGATGACACAGGGGCGTCTGGGTGGGTCCACTGTCTCCCCCAAGGGGAGGCGGCATGGTCCCTATGCCCTTCCTTCACCAAACCTCAGACGGGGAAATATTCAGTGCTGAATCCATAGACTCTCGTCTGACTTTTCCATTCAAGGGGCTTCCATTTGCTACAATGATGGAGAAGGTATTTTCTACAAATAATAACAGTGGTAGGGATACAGAGGGGATATGCCAGCAAAGCCTTGCTGGAGTCTCCACGCACCGTAAATCACCGCTAGGAGTCTCCACACACAGTAAATCACCGCTCAGAGTCTCCATACACTGTAAATCACCGCTCGGAGTCTCCACGCACCGTAAATCACCGCTCGGGGTTTCCACACACAGTAAATCACCGCTCGGGGTCTCTACACACAGTAAATCACCGCTCAGAGTCTCCATACACCGTAAATCACCGCTCGGAGTCTCCACGCACCGTAAATCACCGCTCGGGGTCTCTACACACAGTAAATCACCGCTCAGAGTCTCCATACACCGTAAATCACCGCTCGGAGTCTCCACGCACCGTAAATCACCGCTCGGAGTCTCCACACACCGTAAATCACCGCTCGGAGTCTCCACGCACCGTAAATCACCGCTCGGGGTCTCCACACACAGTAAATCACCGCTCGAGGTCTCCACACGCCGTAAATCACCGCTCGGGGTCTCTACACACAGTAAATCACCGCTCGGAGTCTCCACGCACCGTAAATCACCGGTCGGGGTCTCCATACACAGTAAATCACCGCTCGGGGGTCTCCATCACAGTAAATTACCGCTCGGGGTCTCCATACACAGTAAATCACCGCTCGGGGGTCTCCATCACAGTAAATCACCGCTCGGGGTCTCTAGACACAGTAAATCCCGCCCTCTGGTGGCTTACCCGGGCGGAAGGTGCCGCCCTCTGGTTTCGTGCCCGGGCGGGAAGGTGCGGCCCTCTGGTGGCTTGCCCGGGCGGGAAGGTGCCGCCCTCTGGTGGCTTGCCCAGGGCGGGAAGGTGCCGCCCTCTGGTGGCTTGCCGGGCGGGAAGGTGCCGCCCTCTGGTTTCGTGCCCGGGCGGGAAGGTGCGGCCCTCTGGTGGCTTGCCCGGGCGGGAAGATGCAGCCTTACAAACTTGTATAAGTTATCCTGGAGAATCTTAAAATCTTCATCTGTCTCAATCCTCCTCATCAGTTTTGCATCATCTGCAAACATTGACATAAAAGATTCAACTCCTGCAGTCAACTCGTTTACATAAATGAGGAATTAGTTTAAATTTAATAATTTTCCCCGAGGGGCGAGTTTATTGGGCAGCGTCACTCATCCTGTGAGTGGACATACCGCCATAGCAGCATGTATAACACTCCCTAATAGGAAGAAAACCTGCTGGGTTGTTCATCCTGTCATTTGTACCCCAACCCGTCCTCGCAAATTCATGTAGTCAATATTGACTTATTAAACAAGTGCATAGGTGACATACTTAACATAATAGTTTCCCTTGAAAATCTTCATAGAAAACACCGACCTTACCTAACCTACTTAGTATGTTAAGATAAGCATCTTATTGCTTCGTAATTACAATTATTACCTAACCTATACCTATAATAGGTTAAGTAACAATTGTAATTTCGAAGCTATAAGATGCTTATTTTAACATACTAAGTAGGTTAGGTAAGGTCGGTGTTTTCTATGAAGATTTTCAGGGGAAACTATTATGTTAAGTATGTCACCTATGCACTTGTTTAATAAGTCAATATTGACTATACGAATTTGCGAGGACGGGTTGTGTACCCAGACACAGCTGGGACTTGCTTAACTGTCTCAAGTGAACAGCTCCTCAAACAAGAAGATTAACACCT
Organism: Procambarus virginalis; assembly: GCA_020271785.1. Lineage (NCBI taxonomy): Eukaryota > Metazoa > Arthropoda > Malacostraca > Decapoda > Cambaridae > Procambarus > Procambarus virginalis. Next base: position 75,851 of record WNGS01162099.1, read on the forward strand.
CTCAACCCTTAAAGGCTTACATTATCTCGTGGGTGCAAAATGGGGGAATCTTTTAAGAACAGAATCAATATATAACAAATAGTGTTTTCCTAACTCAAATAATGTGGGGTTTATTATTCTACACATTTCTAATGTCTCTCAGGTGTTCACATTCACGTAGATAGTGGTCAAGGCGGTGTCCGTCACTCATCACAGATTTTGCAACTTCGCTGATCAACTGTTGTTCCGTCGGGTAGTCAAGACCCCAGAACATCGACATTTACAAACGCAACTGGAAGTGGCAGTGACCACCCACGATCAACAGAATCCTACTACACAAGTGACAGACAACAACAGCCCATGCAGTCTGATATGCATCAACACCAACACAGACGTATTGGACAGCAGAGATGCACAGGTTCCAACAACACCAGAACCGGCCACAACCAATCAATGCAGTCCGACATGCAGCAGTACCAACAACGCAGTAATGGACCACAGTTATGCACGGATTCCAACAATGCCGGGGATGACCACGGCCGATCAATGCAGTCTGATTTGCAGCACCGCGACTTGCGAGGTGGAGAATATAGAGGTCGATCCCGAAGTGGAGTTCTCCTAGAACAGGCAACACCATCCGAAACCGTCGTCTGGCCATTACGAATACTGCAGTGGAACATACAAGGTCTTGGAAATAAAAACCACACACTTCGGGAGGCTGCAATCAGCACGAAAGCAGATATAATCGTTTTGGAAGAAACTCTTTTCCCAGCCACGAAATCCTTCAGATTAGCTGGTTATCAGCACTATGTTATGCCGTATGAGCAGGGGTGACAAAGAGGCTTAATGACTGTGGTGTCTGTGTATAGCCGAGATAGTCTTGGTAGTAAGGTTGATGTAAAGTCATTCCTGGTTACTGACTTTAATACTTAAACTGATTACATGATAGAGTAGCTCCCAAGCTTGGCAGGCGTCCTGTGCGCTGTTTACCTTCTCTAGTGGCGTCCAGCCGCCGCACATAGAAAACGGATGGTACCATTTTCTGTGAACATGACATCCCTCCTTTTCTTTAAAAAGAATGAATACAGGATGTCTACCATGCTTGTAGCACAAAGCAAAGTTATTGACACAAAGTAAGTTATTAACATATCAAGAGATATTGCATACCTTTAACATTAATTAAACACACAAAGAATTTAAACAATCTTTACCACAAAGGATTTCAATGATAAAAATACATATGCAATGTTAAACAAACATGAAAGAAACTGTAATACAAAGTTACAAAATATTGAATGAGAGATCTGCATTATTCAAACAATATTAAATTTAGTTTAGCATAACAAGTAAATACTTTGCATTACATAGGAACACAATTAATCATCATATCGTGTAGGGCGTTTAACATGACGTTTTGGACGAGAGTCCTTAAATACAAAAACATCCCTCGATGAATTGTTTATCGAGTTATAACTCATTTTTTCTTTTTCTTTTGCACGACTTTGCACTTCATCATTTTCTACACTATTTGGAATCACTTTGAAATAAGCCATATTACGTGTTATACTATGATCTCTATTACTCGCTGTTACCATAGTTCCTTTTACACTAATCACTTTATATGGTTTTGTATCATACGGCATATCTAGCTTTCCCTCTTTTTTCTTTTTAACGAGAACAGTATCTCCAACCTTTATGAATTGTTCCTTTGCACGTTGATCATGAGCAATTTTCATTTTGCCCTTGGCTAGTGCATCCTTCTGAGCGAGACGTTTATCCGTTACCTTGGCTGGCATGACAGGTAGTGCGATTCTCATAGGACGTCCAAATAAAAGTTCGCCAGGCGACTTGCCCAGTGTTCCATGCGGTGTTGCACGGTAGTTCCTGAGAAAAGCATACATAGCTTGTTTCCAGGATCGTCCTTCGGCATGAGCACAGCGTACAGCTTTCATGAGAGGTTGCATGAATCTCTCTACTTCTCCATTTGCTTGAGGATGTAGTGGCATCACACGGCGGTGTTTGAATCCAATATGCTCAGCAAAGTTGACAAAGTCTTGTCCATTAAATGGCGGTCCATTGTCCGTCTTGACAACTTCAGGAATGCCAAAGTTTGAAAAGATCTTGTCGAGTTTCGGGATGACAGCCTTTGCAGATGTGGAAGTGATGATTTCTACTTCTGGATAACGTGAGTGATCATCAATGACTACCATCAAGTACTCTCCAGTTGGTAGCGGTCCACAGAAATCCATCGATACTTCCATCCATGGTGCAGCAGGTAGTGGTGAAGGTTGTAGAGGTGTTGGTCTTGAAGTATCCACTGCAGCTTGGCAAGGGACACAGGCATCATGCATGTCCTTAGCTTGACGATCAATGCCAGGAAACCACACCTTTTCTCGTAGCAGCTGTTTGGTCCTTACAAGACCTTGGTGTCCTTGATGTGCAAGCTTCAGAGCACGTTGCTGGAGAACAGCTGGAATGACGATACGAGTACCTCGCAGCACGGTGTCGCGTTGTTGCGTAACACTTAATTCTGTCTGGATGCGTTCAAGTGCTTTGAATGCATCTTGGTCAACTCCTGAGGGTGGGATGCGTGGAAACTTTTTCTTAGTCAATGCATCCACTGTTGCTTGCAGAGTTGGGTCCTCTAGGGTTGCAGTACGTATTTCATCAAGAGTGAGAGCCTTAGGGACTGCATCACAGGTTACAGAGTGTACATATTCCTCGGCAACTTGCTGATGCTTGGTGATGGTGAAACTGTTGGCAGGATGTCGACTGATGTAATCAGCGGGATTGCCTGCACCGGCTTGTATTTCACCGTAAAGTTGTATGGTTGCAGACGAAGAGCCCATCTCTCAATGCGAGCTGGTGGTTTGGACTTTGGATTATTGAAGATGGTCTCCAACGGTTTGTGGTCAGTGACTATCGTGGTAAAGGGTGCACCAAGCAGATACACATTGAAGTGTTCACAGCCCCATACAAGAGCAAGAGCTTCCTTCTCTGTCTGACTGTATCGTTGCTCAACATCTGTGAGAGAACGGCTGGCGTAGGCAATTACTACTCTTGAATCTGGTTGACCAGGTTTGTGTTGGGCTAACACAGCACCTAAACCAACAGGACTAGCATCCACCGTTAACTCAGTGTCCATTGATGGATCAAAGTATGCAGCAGTCGCATTTTCTACTAGTGCATCTTTCACAGCATCAAATGCATTTTGCTCGACATCGCTCCAGTACCATGATGCATTTTTCTTCAGGAGCTCACGTAGAGGCTTCGTAATGGTAGCAAAATCTGGAATGAAGCGAGAACAGTAGTTTGCCATTCCCAGAAAACTATGTACTTCAGTGGATGTTGAAGGAGGTGCAGCATTCTTGATATCTGCAACTTTCTTAGGATCTGGAGACAGACCTTTGTCACTAAGTACATGTCCAAAGAATTCAATTTTATGTTGATTGAACTCACACTTTGCTCGGCTTAGCGTCAAATTCTTTTCTCGTAAGCGTTGCAATGTTGCACGAAGAGCTTTGTCGTGTTCAGCTTGGGTACGGCCATAAACAATGATGTCATCAGACATGTTGTCAGCATTAGGTATATCTTGCAATACCTGGCTGATGATGTGCTGGAATACTTCAGCAGCACTGTTAATACCAAAACTCAGGCGCTTGTACCTATACAGACCTCGATGTGTCGTAAACGTTGTGATGAATCGACTCTCATCATCAAGTTCAAGCTGATGATAGCCTTGTTTAAATCTAACTTGCTGAATACAGTTGCACCATTCAAGCGGTAAATCATATCATCTACAGTGGGTGTAGGATGGCGTTCACGCATTATTGCCTTGTTGGGAACACGCATGTCTACACAAATGCGTATCTCATCTGGATCTTCGGCTTGGTGNATTCCCATTGACCTCATTTGTGAGCTATCACCCCATGGTCACATTTGTCGAAAGCCTTTGCAAAGTCTGTGTATACAACATCTGCATTTTGCTTTTCTTCTAGGCTTCTGTGATTTTGTCATAGTGGTTGAATAACTGTGACAGACAGAATCTTCCCGCTCTAAATCCATGTTGTCCGGGATTGTGCAATTCATTGTTTTCCATAAAACTAGAAATTTGATTCCTAATCACTCTTTCAAACACTTTATTATGTGTGATGTTAGTGCAACTGGCCTATAATTTTTTGCCAAGGCTCCCCCCCTTGTGCAACGGAGCTATATCTGCAGATTTAAGTGCTGCTGGTATCTCCCCTGTATCCAGGCTCTTTCTCCATATTATGCTGAGTGCTCTCGCTACTGGTACTTTACATTTCTTTATGAATATTGAATTCCATGAGTCAGGCCCAGGGGCTGAGTGCATGGGCATATTGTCAATTTCTCTTTCAAAGTCTTCCGAGTTTGTGGTAATATCCGTTATATTATCTGCAGCTTGAGTGTCATTCATAAAGAAGCTGTCTGGGTCATCAACTTTCATGTTGTTAATGGTGTGCTAAACATAGCCTCATACTGGCTTCTTAGAATTTCACTAATCTCTTTGTTGTCCTCTGTGTACGTACCTTCATTTGTAATAACGATAGATAGAACAGTAAGGTTGGCTGGTGGTGGTGATAGTACAGTAAGGTTGGCTGGTGGGTGATAGTACAGTAAGGTTGGCTGGTGGTGGTGATAGTACAGTAAGGTTGGTGGTGGTGATAGTACAGTATGGTTGGCTGGTGGTGGTGATAGTACAGTAAGGCTGGCTGGTGGTGGTGATAGTACAGTAAGGTTGGCTGGTGGTGGTGATAGTACAGTAAGGTTGGCAGGTGGTGGTGATAGTACAGTAAGGTTGGCTGGTGGTGGTGATAGTACAGTAAGGTTGGCTGGTGGTGGTGATAGTACAGTAAGGTACCTGGTGGTGGTGATAGTACAGTATGGTTGGCTGGCGGTGGTGATAGTACAGTAAGGTTGGCTGGCGGTGGTGATAGTACAGTAAGGTTGGCTGGTGGTGGTGATAGTACAGTAAGGTTGGCTGGTGGTGGTGATAGTACAGTAAGGTTGGCTGGTTGTGGTGATAGTACAGTAAGGTTGGCTGGTGGTGGTGATAGTACAGTAAGGTTGGCTGGTGGTGGTGATAGTACAGTATGGTTGGCTGGTGGTGGTGACAGTACAGTAAGGTTGGCTGGTGGTGGTGATAGTACAGTAAGGTTGGCTGGTGGTGGTGATAGTACAGTATGGTTGGCTGGCGGTGGTGATAGTACAGTAAGGTTGGCTGGCGGTGGTGATAGTACAGTAAGGTTGGCTGGTGGTGGTGATAGTACAGTAAGGTTGGCTGGTGGTGGTGATAGTACAGTAAGGTTGGCTGGTGGTGGTGATAGTACAGTAAGGTTGGCTGGTGGTGGTGATAGTACAGTAAGGTTGGCTGGTGGTGGTGATAGTACAGTATGGTTGGCTGGTGGTGGTGATAGTACAGTAAGGTTGGCTGGTGGTGGTGATAGTACAGTAAGGTTGGCTGGTGGTGGTGATAGTACAGTAAGGTTGGCTGGTGGTGGTGATAGTACAGTATGGTTGGCTGGTGGTGGTGATAGTACAGTAAGGTTGGCTGGTGGTGGTGATAGTACAGTAAGGTTGGCTGGTGGTGGTGATAGTACAGTAAGGTTGGCTGGTGGTGGTGATAGTACAGTATGGTTGGCTGGTGGTGGTGATAGTACAGTAAGGTTGGCTGGTGGTGGTGATAGTACAGTATGGTTGGCTGGTGGTGGTGATAGTACAGTAAGGTTGGCTGGTGGTGGTGATAGTACAGTAAGGTTGGCTGGTGGTGGTGATAGTACAGTAAGGTTGGCTGGTGGTGGTGATAGTACAGTAAGGTTGGCTGGTGGTGGTGATAGTACAGTATGGTTGGCTGGTGGTGGTGATAGTACAGTAAGGTTGGCTGGTGGTGATAGTACAGTATGGTTGGCTGGTGGTGGTGATAGTACAGTATGGTTGGCTGGTGGTGGTGATAGTACAGTAAGGTTGGCTGGTGGTGGTGATAGTACAGTATGGTTGGCTGGTGGTGGTGATAGTACAGTATGGTTGGCTGGTGGTGGTGATAGTACAGTAGGTTGGCTGGTGGTGGTGATAGTACAGTAAGGTTGGCTGGTGGTGGTGATAGTACAGTAAGGTTGGCTGGTGGTGGTGATAGTACAGTAAGGTTGGTGGTGGTGATAGTACAGTATGGTTGGCTGGTGGTGGTGATAGTACAGTAAGGTTGGCTGGTGGTGGTGATAGTACAGTAAGGTTGGCTGGTGGTGGTGATAGTACAGTAAGGTTGGCTGGTGGTGGTGATAGTACAGTAAGGTTGGCTGGTGGTGATAGTACAGTAAGGTTGGCTGGTGGTGGTGATAGTACAGTAAGGTTGGCTGGTGGTGGTGATAGTACAGTAAGGTTGGCTGGTGGTGGTGATAGTACAGTATGTTTGGCTGGTGGTGGTGATAGTACAGTAAGGTTGGCTGGTGGTGGTGATAGTACAGTAAGGTTGGCTGGTGGTGGTGATAGTACAGTAAGGTTGGCGGTGGTGGTGTGATAGTACAGTAAGGTTGGCTGGTGGTGGTGATAGTACAGTAAGGTTGGCTGGTGGTGGTGATAGTACAGTAAGGTTGGCTGGTGGTGGTGATAGTACAGTAAGGTTGGCTGGTGGTGGTGATAGTACAGTAAGGTTGGCTGGTGGTGGTGATAGTACAGTAAGGTTGGCTGGTGGTGGTGATAGTACAGTAAGGTTGGCTGGTGGTGGTTAGTACAGTAAGGTTGGCTGGTGGTGGTGATAGTACAGTAAGGTTGGCTGGTGGTGGTGATAGTACAGTAAGGTTGGTTGGTGGTGATAGTACAGTAAGGTTGGCTGGTGGTGGTGATAGTACAGTAAGTTGGCTGGTGGTGGTGATAGTACAGTTAGGTTGGCTGTGGTGATAGTACAGTAAGGTTGGCTGGTGGTGGTGATAGTACAGTAAGGTTGGCTGGTGGTGGTGATAGTACAGTAAGGTTGGCTGGGTGGTGATAGTACAGTAAGGTTGGCTGGTGGTGGTGATAGTACAGTAAGGTTGGCTGGTGGTGGTGATAGTACAGTAAGGTTGGCTGGTGGTGGTGATAGTACAGTATGGTTGGCTGGTGGTGGTGATAGTACAGTAAGGTTGGCTGGTGGTGGTGATAGTACAGTAAGGTTGGCTGGTGGTGGTGATAGTACAGTATGGTTGGCTGGTGGTGGTGATAGTACAGTATGGTTGGCTGGTGGTGGTGATAGTACAGTAAGGTTGGCTGGTGGTGGTGATAGTACAGTAAGGTTGGCTGGTGGTGGTGATAGTACAGTAAGGTTGGCTGGTGGTGGTGATAGTACAGTAAGGTTGGCTGGTGGTGGTGATAGTACAGTAAGGTTGGCTGGTGGTGGTGATAGTACAGTAAGGTTGGCTGGTGGTGGTGATAGTACAGTAAGGTTGGCTGGTGGTGGTGATAGTACAGTATGGTTGGCTGGTGGTGGTGATAGTACAGTATGGTTGGCTGGTGGTGGTGATAGTACAGTAAGGTTGGCTGGTGGTGATAGTACAGTAAGGTTGGCTGGTGGTGGTGATAGTACAGTAAGGTTGGCTGGTGGTGGTGATAGTACAGTAAGGTTGGCTGGTGGTGGTGATAGTACAGTAAGGTTGGCTGGTGGTGATAGTACAGTAATGTTGGCTGCTGGTGGTGATAGTACAGTAAGGTTGGCTGGTGGTGGTGATAGTACAGTATGGTTGGCTGGTGGTGGTGATAGTACAGTAAGGTTGGCTGGTGGTGATAGTACAGTAAGGTTGGCTGGTGGTGGTGATAGTACAGTAAGGTTGGCTGGTGGTGGTGATAGTACAGTAAGGTTGGCTGGTGGTGGTGATAGTACAGTAAGGTTGGCTGGTGGTGATAGTACAGTAATGTTGGCTGTGGTGGTGATAGTACAGTAAGGTTGGCTGGTGGTGGTGATAGTACAGTAAGGTTGGCTGGTGGTGGTGATAGTACAGTAAGGTTGGCTGGTGGTGGTGATAGTACAGTAAGGTTGGCTGGTGGTGTGATAGTACAGTAAGTTGGCTGGTGGTGATAGTACAGTAAGGTTGCTGCTGGTGGTGATAGTACAGTAAGGTTGGCTGGTGGTGGTGATAGTACAGTAAGGTTGGCTGGTGTGGTGATAGTACAGTAAGTTGGCTGGTGGTGGTGATAGTACAGTTAGGTTGGCTGGTGGTGGTGATAGTACAGTAAGGTTGGCTGGTGGTGGTGATAGTACAGTAAGGTTGGCTGGTGGTGGTGATAGTACAGTATGGTTGGCTGGTGGTGGTGATAGTACAGTAAGGTTGGCTGGTGGTGGTGATAGTACAGTATGGTTGGCTGNATCTTCCCGCTCTAAATCCCATGTTGTCCGGGATTGTGCAATTCATTGTTTTCCATAAAACTAGAAATTTGATTCCTAATCACTCTTTCAAACACTTTTATTATGTGTGATGTTAGTGCAACTGGCCTATAATTTTTTGCCAAGGCTCCCCCCCTTGTGCAACGGAGCTATATCTGCAGATTTAAGTGCTGCTGGTATCTCCCCTGTATCCAGGCTCTTTCTCCATATTATGCTGAGTGCTCTCGCTACTGGTACTTTACATTTCTTTATGAATATTGATTCCATGAGTCAGGCCCAGGGCTGAGTGCATGGGCATATTGTCAATTTCTCTTTCAAAGTCTTCCGAGTTTGTGGTAATATCCGTTATATTATCTGCAGCTTGAGTGTCTTCATAAAGAAGCTGTCTGGGTCATCAACTTTCATGTTGTTATTGGTGTGCTAAACATACCTCATACTGGCTTCTTAGAATTTCACTAATCTCTTTTTGTCCTCTGTGTACGTACCTTCATTTGTAATAACGATAGATAGAACAGTAAGGTTGGCTGGTGGTGGTGATAGTACAGTAAGGTTGGCTGGTGTGGTGATAGTACAGTAAGTTGGCTGGTGGTGGTGATAGTACAGTAAGGTTGGCTGGTGGTGATAGTACAGTATGGTTGGCTGGTGGTGGTGATAGTACAGTAAGGTGGCTGGTGGTGGTGATAGTACAGTAAGGTTGGCTGGTGGTGGTGATAGTACAGTAAGGTTGGCAGGTGGTGGTGATAGTACAGTAAGTTGGCTGGCGGTGGTGATAGTACAGTAAGGTTGGCTGGTGGTGGTGATAGTACAGTAAGGTTGGCTGGTGGTGGTGATAGTACAGTAAGGTTGGCTGCGGTTGGTGATAGTACAGTAAGGTTGGCTGGTGGTGGTGATAGTACAGTAAGGTTGGCTGGTGGTGGTGATAGTACAGTAAGGTTGGCTGGTGGTGGTGATAGTACAGTAAGGTTGGCTGGTGGTGGTGATAGTACAGTAAGGTTGGCTGGTGGTGGTGATAGTACAGTAAGGTTGGCTGGTGGTGGTGATAGTACAGTATGGTTGGCTGGTGGTGGTGATAGTACAGTAAGGTTGGCTGGTGGTGGTGATAGTACAGTAAGGTTGGCTGGTGGTGGTATAGTACAGTATGGTTGGCTGGTGGTGGTGATAGTACAGTAAGGTTGGCTGGTGGTGGTGATAGTACAGTAGGTTGGCTGGTGGTGGTGATAGTACAGTAAGGTTGGCTGGTGGTGGTGATAGTACAGTAAGGTTGGCTGGTGGTGGTGATGTACAGTAAGGTTGGCTGGTGGTGGTGATAGTACAGTAAGGTTGGCTGGTGGTGGTGATAGTACAGTATGGTTGGCTGGTGGTGGTGATAGTACAGTAAGGTTGGCTGGTGGTGGTGATAGTACAGTAAGGTTGGCTGGTGGTGGTGATAGTACAGTAAGGTTGGCTGGTGGTGGTGATAGTACAGTATGGTTGGCTGTGGTGGTGATAGTACAGTAAGGTTGGCTGGTGGTGGTGATAGAACAGTAAGGTTGGCTGGTGGTGGTGATAGTACAGTAAGGTTGGCTGGTGGTGGTGATAGTACAGTATGGTTGGCTGGTGGTGGTGATAGTACAGTAAGGTTGGCTGGTGGTGGTGATAGTACAGTATGGTTGGCTGGTGGTGGTGATAGTACAGTAAGGTTGGCTGGTGGGTGGTGATAGTACAGTAAGGTTGGCTGGTTGGTGATAGTACAGTAAGGTTGGCTGGTGGTGGTGATAGTACAGTAAGGTTGGCTGGTGGTGGTGATAGTACAGTATGGTTGGCTGGTGGTGGTGATAGTACAGTAAGGTTGGCTGGTGGTGATAGTACAGTATGGTTGGCTGGTGGTGGTGATAGTACAGTAATGGTTGGTGTGGTGGTGATAGTACAGTAAGGTTGGCTGGTGGTGGTGATAGTACAGTATGGTTGGCAGGTGGTGGTGATAGTACAGTATGTTGGCTGGTGGTGGTGATAGTACAGTATGGTTGGCTGGTGGTGGTGTGTGATAGTACAGTAAGGTTGGCTGGTGGTGGTGATAGTACAGTAAGGTTGGCTGGTGGTGGTGATAGTACAGTAAGGTTGGCTGGTGGTGGTGATAGTACAGTAAGGTTGGCTGGTGGTGGTGATAGTACAGTAGGTTGGCTGGTGGTGGTGATAGTACAGTAAGGTTGGCTGGTGGTGGTGATAGTACAGTAAGGTTGGCTGGTGGTGGTGAGTACAGTAAGGTTGGCGGTGGTGGTGATAGTACAGTAAGGTTGGCTGGTGGTGGTGATAGTACAGTAAGGTTGGCTGGTGGTGGTGATAGTACAGTAAGGTTGGCTGGTGGTGGTGATAGTACAGTATGGTTGGCTGGTGGTGGTGATAGTACAGTAAGGTTGGCTGGTGGTGGTGATAGTACAGTAAGGTTGGCTGTGGTGGTGATAGTACAGTAAGGTTGGCTGGTGGTGGTGATAGTACAGTAAGGTTGGCTGGTGGTGGTGATAGTACAGTAAGGTTGGCTGGTGGTGGTGATAGTACAGTAAGGTTGGCTGGTGGTGGTGATAGTACAGTAAGGTTGGCTGGTGGTGGTGATAGTACAGTATGGTTGGCTGGTGGTGGTGATAGTACAGTAAGGTTGGCTGGTGTGGTGATAGTACAGTAAGGTTGGCTGGTGGTGGTGATAGTACAGTAAGGTTGCTGGTGGTGGTGATAGTACAGTAAGGTTGGCTGGTGGTGGTGATAGTACAGTAAGGTTGGCTGGTGGTGATAGTACAGTAAGGTTGGCTGGTGGTGGTGATAGTACAGTAAGGTTGGCTGGTGGTGGTGATAGTACAGTAAGGTTGGCTGGTGGTGATAGTACAGTAAGGTTGGCTGGTGGTGGTGATAGTACAGTAAGGTTGGCTGGTGGTGGTGATAGTACAGTAAGGTTGGCTGGTGGTGGTGATAGTACAGTAAGGTTGGCTGGTGGTGGTGATAGTACAGTAAGGTTGGCTGGTGGTGGTGATAGTACAGTAAGGTTGGCTGGTGGTGGTGATAGTACAGTAAGGTTGGCTGGTGGTGGTGATAGTACAGTAAGGTTGGCTGGTGGTGGTGATAGTACAGTAAGGTTGGCTGGTGGTGATAGTACAGTAAGGTTGGCTGGTGGTGGTGATAGTACAGTAAGGTTGGCTGGTGGTGGTGATAGTACAGTAAGGTTGGCTGGTGGTGGTGATAGTACAGTAAGGTTGGCTGGTGGTGGTGATAGTACAGTAAGGTTGGCTGGTGGTGGTGATAGTACAGTAAGGTTGGCTGGTGGTGGTGATAGTACAGTAAGGTTGGCTGGTGGTGGTGATAGTACAGTAAGGTTGGCTGGTGGTGGTGATAGTACAGTAAGGTTGGCTGGTGGTGGTGATAGTACAGTATGGTTGGCTGGTGGTGGTGATAGTACAGTATGGTTGGCTGGTGGTGGTGATAGTACAGTAATGTTGGCTGGTGGTGATAGTACAGTAGGTTGGCTGGTGGTGGTGATAGTACAGTAAGGTTGGCTGGTGGTGGTGATAGTACAGTAAGGTTGGCTGGTGGTGGTGATAGTACAGTAAGGTTGGCTGGTGGTGGTGATAGTACAGTAAGGTTGGCTGGTGGTGGTGATAGTACAGTAAGGTTGGCTGGTGGTGGTGATAGTACAGTAAGGTTGGCTGGTGGTGGTGATAGTACAGTAAGGTTGGCTGGTGGTGGTGATAGTACAGTAAGGTTGGCTGGTGGTGGTGATAGTACAGTAAGGTTGGCTGGTGGTGGTGATAGTACAGTAAGGTTGGCTGGTGGTGGTGATAGTACAGTAAGGTTGGCTGGTGGTGGTGATAGTACAGTAAGGTTGGCTGGTGGTGGTGATAGTACAGTAAGGTTGGCTGGTGGTGGTGATAGTACAGTAAGGTTGGCTGGTGGTGGTGATAGTACAGTAAGGTTGGCTGGTGGTGGTGATAGTACAGTAAGGTTGGCTGGTGGTGGTGATAGTACAGTAAGGTTGGCTGGTGGTGGTGATAGTACAGTAAGGTTGGCTGGTGGTGGTGATAGTACAGTATGGTTGGCTGGTGGTGGTGATAGTACAGTAAGGTTGGCTGGTGGTGATAGTACAGTAAGGTTGGCTGGTGGTGGTGATAGTACAGTAAGGTTGGCTGGTGGTGATAGTACAGTAAGGTTGGCTGGTGGTGGTGATAGTACAGTATGGTTGGCTGGTGGTGGTGATAGTACAGTAAGGTTGGCTGGTGGTGGTGATAGTACAGTAAGGTTGGCTGGTGGTGGTGATAGTACAGTAAGGTTGGCTGGTGGTGGTGATAGTACAGTAAGGTTGGCTGGTGGTGGTGATAGTACAGTAAGGTTGGCTGGTGGTGGTGATAGTACAGTAAGGTTGGCTGGTGGTGGTGATAGTACAGTAAGGTTGGCTGGTGGTGGTGATAGTACAGTAAGGTTGGCTGGTGGTGGTGATAGTACAGTAAGGTTGGCTGGTGGTGGTGATAGTACAGTAAGGTTGGCTGGTGGTGGTGATAGTACAGTATGGTTGGCTGGTGGTGGTGATAGTACAGTAAGGTTGGCTGGTGGTGGTGATAGTACAGTAAGGTTGGCTGGTGGTGGTGATAGTACAGTAAGGTTGGCTGGTGGTGGTGATAGTACAGTATGGTTGGCTGGTGGTGGTGATAGTACAGTAAGGTTGGCTGGTGGTGGTGATAGTACAGTAAGGTTGGCTGGTGGTGGTGATAGTACAGTAAGGTTGGCTGGTGGTGGTGATAGTACAGTAAGGTTGGCTGGTGGTGGTGATAGTACAGTATGGTTGGCTGGTGGTGGTGATAGTACAGTATGGTTGGCTGGTGGTGGTGATAGTACAGTAAGGTTGGCTGGTGGTGATAGTACAGTAAGGTTGGCTGGTGGTGGTGATAGTACAGTAAGGTTGGCTGGTGGTGGTGATAGTACAGTAAGGTTGGCTGGTGGTGGTGATAGTACAGTAAGGTTGGCTGGTGGTGATAGTACAGTAATGTTGGCTGGTGGTGGTGATAGTACAGTAAGGTTGGCTGGTGGTGGTGATAGTACAGTATGGTTGGCTGGTGGTGGTGATAGTACAGTAAGGTTGGCTGGTGGTGATAGTACAGTAAGGTTGGCTGGTGGTGGTGATAGTACAGTAAGGTTGGCTGGTGGTGGTGATAGTACAGTAAGGTTGGCTGGTGGTGGTGATAGTACAGTAATGTTGGCTGGTGGTGATAGTACAGTAATGTTGGCTGGTGGTGGTGATAGTACAGTAAGGTTGGCTGGTGGTGGTGATAGTACAGTAAGGTTGGCTGGTGGTGGTGATAGTACAGTAAGGTTGGCTGGTGGTGGTGATAGTACAGTAAGGTTGGCTGGTGGTGGTGATAGTACAGTAAGGTTGGCTGGTGGTGGTGATAGTACAGTAAGGTTGGCTGGTGGTGATAGTACAGTAAGGTTGGCTGGTGGTGATAGTACAGTAAGGTTGGCTGGTGGTGGTGATAGTACAGTAAGGTTGGCTGGTGGTGGTGATAGTACAGTATGGTTGGCTGGTGGTGGTGATAGTACAGTAAGGTTGGCTGGTGGTGGTGATAGTACAGTAAGGTTGGCTGGTGGTGGTGATAGTACAGTATGGTTGGCTGGTGGTGGTGATAGTACAATATGGTTGGCTGGTGGTGGTGATAGAACAGTAAGGTTGGCTGGTGGTGGTGATAGTACAGTAAGGTTGGCTGGTGGTGGTGATAGTACAGTAAGGTTGGCTGGTGGTGGTGATACCTGGTTGATACCTGGTTGATGGGGTTCTGGGAGTTCTTCTACTCCCCAAGCCCGGCCCGAGGCCAGGCTCGACTTGTGAGAGTTTGATCCACCAGGCTGTTGCTTGGAGCGGCCCGCAGAGCCACATACCCACCACAGCCCGGCTGATCCGGGACTTCTCTTAGGAAACAGTCCAGTTTTCTCTTGAAGATGTCAACGGTTGTTCCGGCAATATTTCTTATAGTCGCTGGGAGGACGTTGAACAACCGCGGACCTCTGATGTTTATACAGTGTTCTCTGATTGTGCCTATGGCACCTCTGCTCTTCACTGGTTCAATCTTGCATTTTCTTCCATATCGTTCACTCCAGTACGTTGTTATTTTACTGTGTAGATTTGGGACCTGGCCCTCCAGTATTTTCCACGTGTATATTATTTGGTATCTCTCTCGTCTCCTTTCTAGAGAGTACATTTGGAGAGCTTTGAGACGATCCCAATAATTTAGGTGTTTTATCTCGTCTATGCGTGCCGTATATGTTCTCTGTATTCCCTCTATTTCAGCAATCTCTCCTGCTCTGAAGGGGGAAGTGAGTACTGAGCAGTATTCGAGACGGGACAACACAAGTGACTTGAAGAGTACAACCATTGTGATGGGATCCCTGGATTTGAAAGTTCTCGTAATCCATCCGATCATTTTTCTGGCTGATGCGATATTTGCTTGGTTATGCTCCCTAAACGTTAGATCGTCGGACATCATTATTCCCAAATCCTTGACATGCTGTTTTTCTACTATGGGAAGATTTGATTGTGTTTTGTACCCTGTATTATGTTTCAGATCCTCATTTTTGCCGTACCTGAGTACCTGAAATTTATCACTGTTAAACATCATATTATTTTCTGCTGCCCAATCGAAAACTTTGTTGACATCTGTTTGTAGTTTTTCAATGTCTTCAGCAGAGGTAATTTTCATGCTGATTTTTGTGTCATCTGCGAAGGATGACACGAAGCTGTGACGTGTATTTTTGTCTATATCAGATATGAGAATAAGGAACAGTAGCGGTGCAGGACTGTACCTTGAGGTACAGAGCTTTTAACCTCGCTTG
>WNGS01162100.1:37268-49768 GCA_020271785.1 Procambarus virginalis
TTTTTTTTGCGCCTTTTTTTTACTTTTGATTTTTTTTCCTGATGTCTCTGAATACAAACTAATTAGATTGATGAAAAAGGTTTGCATGATCATGCAATAAATACGATCAGCAGCATTTAAAATTTATCATGAACGTAAATTCTTACAGGATAAACTAGCCATCCAGAATTTCTATTATTTAAACACTAGATACTATGTAGCTTATGGGGAATGACATAATAAGGAGTACAAAAGTAGTTAGAAAAAGAGCAGATTATATTAGAAAATGGACAACGATTTTTTTCTGATATAGAAAACATCCTAATGTATTTGTGAGGTGGCATTTCAGCAATAAATATCATTCACATTTATTAAGGAATTACAAAAAAGCCCCATAAATTTAGATTATCAACATGTAAAAAATTATTTTGAATACATCGGAACAAAAGAGTTATTCGAAAAAACACAATTTATTTATAAAACTAAGTGTTTGGATTTGTGGATAAAAAGTTTCTCCAAAGGGTATCTCCTGCACCATTCATTCAATGAAGGCAGGCTTACATTATGGGAAGGATAGACGAACGGGTGCATATATTTGTGTTTTGATGGGAAGAATTCCCACCTCCCTAAATCAATACCATCCATACCTCTCTCTCGCCTCCTACTATCTCTATCGCGTTCCCTCAATCCTGCGTCTCTTTTGCACTACCATCAATCACTCCTCTTCTATATACTCTAATATGAGATCTCTACTCGAAGGCCCGTCCATATCTACATGGACCTCACTGAATCTTCTATATCGCACTATCTCCCCCTAGCTAGACATACGACCGAATAATCTACTCTCGATCGCCCTCGTTATCCTCTCACGCTATATATCTCGCTATCGCATATACCTCTCTCGATCTCTCTTAGCACTACGCCGAGATTGCGAATAAACTCCCTCTTCCATCGACTCAATCCTTCTCTAGCGTTCAACCTCCTATCTCGATCTATCTATCTCTCTCTCGATCTCGCTCTATCTTTCCTTGTCTCTCTATCTCTCTCTTCTCATCTCTCTCGCCCTCCTCCCTCCCTTCCCTCTCTGCCTCCTCTCTTCTCTTGCTCTCTTCTCCTCCTCTTTGCTTCTGCTCTATCTCTCTCTTGCTTCTCCTCTCTGTCTCTCTTCTCTTCTTTGCTCTCTTCTTCTTTCGTTTCTCTCCTCTTACTCCTCTGTCTGCCTCTCGGTCTCTCTCTCTCTCTCTCTCTTCTCTCTCCTTCTCTCCCTCGCTCTCTCTCTTTCTCGTCCCTTCCGCTCTACCCTTCCCTGGCGAAACCCTTATCAAACCATCTCAGGGGACAAAAAGGGAAGGGAGACAAAAGATGGCAGGAGGGACGCAACCAGGGACACAGGGATATTACCAAAGGTGCACTAAAAAGCCTCGAAATCATCTCAAGATAACCTCAAGATAACCCATGGCAAGATCCCGTCTGGACCAACAGCCTTTCTAACATCCAGATCCAGTAGGTGTCTCTTGACCTCCTCTCTAGTAATTTCAGTACCAGTTTCAGTTCAGTACATTGAGGGAGCCGGTCGGCCAAGTAGACAACATGCTGGACTGTGTGATCCTGTGTCTTTGGCTCGATCCAAGGCGCCGGCGAGAAACATTGGGCAGAGTTTTTTTCACCCTATGCCTGTTACCTAGCAGTAAAATAGGTACCTGGGTGTTAGTCAGTTGTTCACGGGCTGCTTCCTGGGGGTGGAGGCCTGGTCGAGGACCGGGCCGCGGGGACACTAAAAAGCCTCGAAATCATCTCAAGATAACCTCAAGATAACCCATGGCAAGATCCCGTCTGGACCAACAGCCTTTCTAACATCCAGATCCAGTAGGTGTCTCTTGACCTCCTCTCTAGTAATTTCAAACCCTTCCAAGGCCGCCTGGGTTACTTCCCTTTCTCCTAGCACAGTGACCTCAGCTTGTTTTATTGTGAAGACCTCCTGGAACCCCTTGTTGAGTTCTTCACACACTCTTTGTCATTCTCTGTATACCTGTCCTCGCCTGTTCTAAGTTTCATTGCCAGTTCTTTCACTGTTCTTTTCCTCCTGATGTGACTGTAGAGTAGCTTTGGTTCGGTCTTAGCTGTGTTTGCTATATCATTTTTATAATTTTTCTCTGCTTCTCTTCTCTTTTCACCCTAACATACTCATTCCTGGTTCTCTGGTATCTCTCTCTCTGGTTTTTGGTGTTCTGTTATCCCGGAAGTTCCTCCATGCCTTTTTGTTCAGTCTCTTTGGTTCCATACATGCCCTATTATACCATGGATTCTTCTTTTGCTTCTCGGAGTTTTCCCTTTGGGCCGGGATGAACCTGTTTACGGGCCTTCTGACACGCTTGGGTGACATTGTCCATCATATCTTGTACAGACTTAATATTGAGGTCTGTGTCCAAAGGTATTTCCCTTAGGAAACTTCTCATCTCCTCATAATTCCCCTTTCCGTATGCCAGCCTTTTGTTTCCTAGTTCGTTTTTGGGGTAGATAATTCCTAGTTCTACCAGGAACTCAAAGTTGTATACAATGTGATCACTCATCCCCAAGGGTGATCCCATCTTAACTTCCCTTATATCTGTTGGAAATTTCCAACACTGATACATCTCTATTGTATCACAATACACTACTGTTGTATATTAACCACAGTATCAATTAATCTTACTAACTGTAATACTAACATAAATTATTATTTCTTTATCTGCGTATTAATTACCAGAATTCTCATGACATCGAGAGCAGGATTGCGTCAGATAATCTCTATCTAGACACATTTATTACGAATATGTTAGAGAATTGAATATGGTTCTCTATTTTTATCAGTATTCTGTATAATAATTAGTTAGAGATAATATAACTCCTAATGATCCAATAACCGAGAGTTATTAACTAAGATTATCACTAAATAACAGTTTTATCTGTTACATACGAATGCCATGAAAATATTTCCCATTTCTCGTTAATAAGGAAACGGTGCTTAATCAACACTATCTAGCGAGAATATAAACACTATAGTTCCAGACAATTGCAACCCTATTCTTTTAAAGCATTACTTCTATAATTACACGGAAAAGAATTCTCAGTGATTACTAAATTCTATTGTCAATGCGAGTAGGGGGTTTAGGGGAACGCGAGCGGTGAGCCGCCATTATTCCTCACGTGATCGACTTGCGATCAGGAAGGGAAGACGCGTGATGGTGTGACTGAAGAGTTTCCAACCTTAATTACATTGCAACTCCACCAATAGTCACCAATTACCTCCCCACGTGTTCTACAGTGCCCTACCAGTTAATAACGTGTCAACAATTGAAGTCATGGCCCATAATTACGCGTACACAGCAGTGGACGCCTGGGACTGGCAGACGCAGTTTCAGCAGACTTTAGTATTTGATACGCTCATGTTAAGTATACCTTTCTAGTCTGATGCATCATTCCAGATTGTATATTTGTGGGCAGTCTGTCGTTACGAAGCAAGACCAACAACCATACAACGTTAGTTGATTTTCTTCATTTATTTCAATTTCAATGATTATTTAAATAATTTATAGCCTAATACAATGCTACTTAATTTTCCCTGATTGCAGCGTGTAGACGAGGAGTTAACAAGTTGTCTCTCATCACTCACGATAATTTCCACTGGTTTCTTCCTTATTGGGAGCATGTGGTCACGAGGACGAGTAACGAAACGGAATTACAGAAGTCGTCTTACAGCTAAGACACCTGCTTTCGTATAACTTTAGCTAAGATTATTAGTAATTTCTATATAAATTCACATATAAGATTTTCACAGTGAATGATTAATGCCAGAATTTATGGCTTAGTGTTTAAGGTGTTTTGCTCTTACTGTTGCTCAATATTTCCTAATCTTCTAATATATTCATTATTTGATGTATCATATCTTTGAATCTATCTTAGTTTAGATTTGCTATGTTACTAACTCAACAATGAACTAGTGACGAACCACACTGGTTCCTAGATATATATGAACTTCTAGAAATAACTCCACCCCCAATTTTGATATTTGAGGCTTTGACTTTAATTAATTAATAATACAGTCTATTCATTATTTTCAAGTGATTGTTAAGTTAATTATCGTACATAGGCACTGGTTCTATAGTGTCAATCTAATAATCACCTGTGTTTGTTTTCCCTCTTTTCTCATAAGTGGGTGGTCCTTCGATTTATGTTAAACATAATAATCAAATAACTTAATATCTGAGTTAATGCCCCAGATACCCAACATTTTGGTACTTAACAAACCGGATACAATCCAATTAATAACCGGATACAATCCAATTATTTCAGTTCTCAGAGACCAAAACAACTTTTTGGTCGACTTCGAACTGGATAGATAGCTTAGAATCAAGCAATCCTCAAGCATTATTAATTAATCACTAACACCAATTATGTGTTAACCATTATTGGGCTATACAAATATTTCAATTTACGGCTGTCAGCAGACTGTCCATTATAGCCTAAATGAAATTCAATCCATAATTACTGATTCATTTAAGTAAGTGAATTCAATAACTTTTTAGGATCCAGTATACTAATACAAATTACTGATTTCATAAATCATTTAATCATTACTAACCCTGATAACATTATATTCCACAATTAGGAAGTACTTTCAGGTGTTAAATATTATTTACGGCAGTAAAATACTTGCAAAACACCATTAATATTCTTGTGTTCATTTAATTTCTTATACACATAATTTCTACCAGTGTATATATTATATAAAATAAAAAATCCAAAAACATAGGACTATTTTACACATTATTGCACCACATTTATTGTAGTTATTATGCCAACCCAACAGAGGTAGGATAAATTAGACTGACACGGTACTAAGATTTGTACAAATTCAGTCTACATATTAGCTGCATTAATAGGTAGGATTATTACGTAACTAGTACTGTTAGACAGTGCTGGTGCATTATTATTTTATGTAGTGCTGACCCTAATGGGTGGGATTAACCATTTATTGAGTAATTACATTTATTACATGTTTCTATGTACATCTTTGAGTGTTACTGTAAGTTCACTACCCATCCAAGGCTGATTTTGAAGAGCTAAGCTAAGGAACACCTGTAGTGATACCAAGGTACCACTCAAATCTTAGTTACTTATTATTAGGTAGGTAGCTAACCTCTAAATGAGGTAAATTACAATCAGCCTCAAGAAAATATCAGGCTGTCAATAATTATACCTGCTCTACATATTGGAGCAAGTACCATACCTGTCCAATTAGCTATATAAGTTCTATAAGGTTCAAATTTACAGCCAGAATGGCTACTCCAAAAAAAAATTGGAAGAATCTTGAAAGATCTTCAAAATCACTTGTCAAAACTACTTGACAAATGTGACAACTGTTTAGGAACTAACTCAGTTGACGTCTTCAGGCTAAAAATTTCCACAAAGGTGACTAGCCAAAAATATGACCAAGTAAAGGATATAATCGAGTCTTATAGGAACATACTCCTTGTCAGTAATACTGACCCAGACGAATTGAGTCTGATAGAATCTGATCTTGCAGATTATGAAGATATAATTCAAGACACATTAGATCACTATAACAAAGTGCTTGCGACACAAAATGTTCCTGAGTGGATAGAACATTTTTGTAGTAGACCTACACCCAAGCAAGCACCCAGCTCAGACGAAATACATGAGCTACCACAAAATGAGGAGAATGCTCTAATCAATACTGATCACTACACAGGATCAACAACTGAAGTTCAACCTTCAGTTTTTACCATCTCATCTAATACAATTTCACGTAATAATTTATTTTCAGAGTCTGATACATTTTCAGACAGCTCTTCTCAATATTCCCTGGATTCTATAAATTCAATGCATGAGGCTACTGAATTAATTAGCTTCTCACAGGAACCCAGAGATACAAGTGAAGATGCAGATGGAACTCTTAGTGAAGCTGTAATAATCAGTGAATATGAACCAGAAAATGATAAAGCTGAAGCTGCAGCAGCAGCCAAAGCTGTAATTAAAGCTGAGGCTATGAAAGAAGCCGTAAGCAACACAAGTAATAGTCATAATTACTCACACCAGCCTTCTAGACTAAGTGCTAACAATGAGAAGACCGTTATAAACCTTGTGCACCAATTACTAGATTTATCTCCACCAGAACAATCAGTTGACTCTTTACAAGCCTTTAGTATTCAGCTTGAGTCACTGTTAAATTCCTTCAGTAAAGAGGTGGATCACCCAACTGCTGAGTGGATGACTAAAATTATCATCCAGAGAAAATTGTCTGGTGACACAATCAATACATTGTATTTATACCAGAATGGTAATGTCCTGTCAATGCAGGATATATTTGCAGGTTTGCGCAGTATGAGTAATCAATCAGCAAACCAGTCATTTAATGCCTATTCTGAATGCACCGAAACTGTACCCACATCAGTTTCCTTACATGAAACCCCTAAAGTGACACTGTCACTAGGTAACAAGGGTACTAATAATCGATGTAATCACAATAGGTCAAACACTGATTCATCAGTAAGACCTAAAGCTCCATAAGTGCTCCTAAGGGACCTAAGAGTCCCACCGGTGCTCCTAAGAGTCCAATGAGTACTTCCAAGAGCCCAGTAATTGCTCCCCAGAGTGCACCAAGTACTCACAAGAGAATGAATAACAAGCAAATGCAAACAGCAAAACCTTCACAACCTGCAGTTACTGTTTTACCTAGACAGGTAACCCCTAAACGAGCTGTAGGATGGGGAATATGCTTGTTTTGCATTCAAGAACATTCTCTGTACAAATGTACCAATTACCCTAATAGAGACACAAGAGTCAGACGACTCAAACAGTTACACAAATGTACTAGGTGTCTCAAATCACATAATGTTAATAGCTGTGACACCCCACTGAACACCTGCAATAGGTGTAGAAGGGGCAAGCATCATGCTGCACTGTGCAAATTTGTCAAGACAAATTCTGTCAATCCTAGAATAGGAGGAAGAGAATCTACACCAGTACAGTGCTGCAAAGTGCGAGATGTGTACAGCGTAATTTCACCAGCATCTCAAGTGGATGCAACTTTGCCCACTGCCCAACTTCAAGTAAAGAACAAAGGAGCCAAGTTCACCACTCGTGGATTATTTGATCAAGGATCCCAGAGAATTTTCATTACCCAGAAAGCGGCATAGGCACTCAATTTACAACCAATTAGACAGGTAAAATTAAACTTGTCAGGGTTCATGATAATTCGAGGACCCCAAGAATACTCAGTAGTTCAACCGTTTGTACGACTAGGTAGTCATATCAAGGCTATCCAAGCCATTGTTGTAGATCAAATACCTTTTGACCTAAATATTAAGGGTCTGGGGTACACAGCCCACTTCCTGCAGGAACGTGAAATTCATTTGGCTGACAACAAGTTAACGTCTGACCACCTTAACAATGTAAATGTACTAGTAGGAGCAAACTATTATTACCAGTTCATAACTGGACATGTTAAACGATTGGGCATGAATATGCTCCAATCTGCAGGTGGCTACTTACTTACAGGTAAAGTTCTGAATGTGAACAAGCCTAGGTCTGCCAATAATAATAAATTAGTCAGCAGTAAATCAATTCTCCAGCAGCAAGCTAAAATGAGAAACACAGCTGAGTAATAAACCCAGATTGAATGTAGTACAATTAGTATTCGCCGAGATGTTTCATAGTTCTCAGTGGAAAACCAGTGGTCCGTACCTTCTTTCAAGAAGGAAGGTGAAACGCTATGCAACCTCTGAAGAGACAACTAACACAACACCTATACCCCCTATTAGACTATTTTACAGGAACTTCTTTTCCACAGCTCATAAAACGGAGGAAAGGGTCCTGAAAGATATTGTTAATAGAAACGTTATCCCTACAGACAGAAATCAGAAGATACAACTGACGATTTACTATAAAAACCAAAAAAACGGCCAACCTACTCATGAGAAACTCTCCAGACACAAAGCAGAACGCTTTAAAAGAGACCAACGTCGTCTATGCCTTCAAATCCCCACTTGGGGACTGCAAGCCTCAAAGAACTCAGTATATAGACAAGACAACAACATCTCTTTCCAGGCGATTAACGATGCATAAGCAACATGGCTCAATTAAGGAACATATATCTCTTCCCACAACCAGACAATCACCACAGAAATCTTAGCAAACAACACAGAATGTGAGATTTTTCTCTACGCCTACCTCCCTTAGGAGGTGGACTACAAGTTTAAAGGCTGCTCTTGGCAGTTAAGCATGAGTCCAGTAGAAAAAGGAGAAGCGGGAGCAAACCGCCAGGCTTCCACCAGCAGGGGTGAAAACCTGTCCACAATAGGCCGCTGGTTCCTCCTAGTTAAACATGACGTTAAAACCAATAAAGGGTAACCGACGGGTTCTCACAATCAAATTTTATATTTGTTGTGGCGCTATGAATTGGAATTCGAATTCCCAAGAGCACAGCCGTCATATCAAAGATCAAAACAACAATATCAAATATATCAGAACATGGGTGTGGCACAGAATAGTTGAAGGTTGACATCAAAGACCGTTTAACAAAATTAAACAATTTATTAATAACAAGAGACTAGACTACTACATTATCGAGTTTACATTTACGTTAATGTCCCTCCAGTGGCACTATAACCAACAGCTAACTAGCAACCCTTGCTGTGTGGCTGCATACTGAACTAACCTGAACACAGGTGTGCCCACTGATGACGCAATATTGCAAATTCAAAGAAAAATATCACAGACTAAGTTACACCACAGCGAGTGATTTAATTACGTTAATGTCCATCCAGTGGCATTTGCAACACAGCTATTCAACAGCCCCTCGAGAAATGACAGCAGGCTCCATCCTGCTGACACTTCGGGCTGACAACATGAACTAACTGAACAAAAGTTATCCACTGATGACACAAGCAAGCAATCAATAGTGACACGGCTTCATAGTGGCAGCTACTCTAATCACTAGCTTAAGGTCCTCCCGCCCAACAGGAGCGACCCCCGTAACCAGGTGGGTAGTCTAACAGTGACTCCCCCTATCACAACTAAAGTGAACAAAGTCAGGCAAGGTGGGATTCTGGGACACAGCTCCACTCATCCCTAAGTTACTTTACCCTCGTCACTAGACGATAACCAAAAGAAATTGCCTTAATCAATTACAACATTGATTATGTGAATAATGATGGAAATTGACTGATCACAGCAGTCAGCAACAAGTACTACTTTAATCACAAACAAGTGTCTCACGCTAGACAACAACATGATAGTACTCTACGTTAACACAAGTCCTCTTGTCACAATAACTCAAACTCTTAAATTACATCACACTTGACTCCTTGCAAGTATTCAGTGAGTAATTCTTAATTAAGGTCAAACGGACCACTAATTACATCCCAATTGAGTTACGTTAACTAAGCCTACCCCAAGTGGGTGGCTTCTCAACAGTCTGTGTGTCATTAATTACTTAAATATGAGTGCTAATTACCCTAATTAACCTCGAGCAATTAATTAACTGTCACCAGGACCGATAATTAATCATACATAAATACGTCTCACTCCGCACTGCCTAAGCAGGTCTCATCAAACACTGTGAATTCACGGAAGAGGAGTTAATTACTAATTAACAATGAGTGCAACTTAATCCACTGTCACCAGACAGAATATGATTAATATAACGTATTATGCTAACCCCATGACCTCGCTTTACCGAGTCATCTGAGTCCTCAAGACTCCAGACGTTAATTACTCCACTAATTATCATGAGCCACTAATTGCCCTAACCCCGAAAGGCAATTAGTCTCGAGCAACTGACGTTAACACTATCACTGACAGACTCTGACAGATCCTCTCCCACTACGTGAATTCATGATGAGAATGCTAATTACATAATTAGCTAGAGTGGTCAATTAATTGTCACACGGACAATTAATTGCACCGGAAACGTAATCCCACAAGCTCAAGTTCAATACTGTTCTCCCATAACAGCCCCCACTCATTCAACAACTTCAAATGTGCACCCCCTTATCCAGTTAATTACCCCTAATTAACTCACTGAATCCTCAAGTTCTCAACACAACTTAAAGAAACAAAGTAACCCTAAGGTTACATAGGTCACACATATAATGGCATGCAAAACAACATAAAATAGCACTGCCCACATACGGTTGCGATTACTGCAACTCGTTAATTACTATGCCCACACAGTAATAACACACGGTTTTGCAACAATCAAGGTATCCTAATATTACTGCCCCTCTAATCTTGCAAACGTTGCAAAAGATCGCCCAATCCCGGTGGCTTCAGCAAGACAATTTACGTTAATATAAGGCACCGTCGCTCTACGCGGACAGCTGGCACTAATTCTCCCATAATTAGGCAAATTAACAAATTGCTCGCTCCCATTAAGTGACTGAGAATTTCCCTGAATACTCAAAGGGTCCCTTTAAATCCTCAACACAGTTCCTAGGACAGTAATAATGTATACCTGATAACACTGCACAAACCTGCACATAATGATACCGTCAGCATGCCCCCCATGCTAATGACATCATTAGGCAATCAGTCAGCGATCACATCTACTGACTCACCACACAATCATACTACATGCAACATGCAAATGAAACATATGGAAATGGCCTCCATAAACAATGCAAATTAATCACCAGGACAATATACAGACCTCAGGATATCCACTAATAACCCTGCCCCACGGGCCTGCTTAATTAACTCTAACCTGGCCTAATTACACAATGAGGTACCATGGCACTAACCAAGGCTGAACGATTATACAGAATCGCCAGACTGGATCATTTATATGATGATTTACTACACTGACTGGTCCCAAACTCGAGTCAGTCTACACACAACAATATATCTACAGATATATAATTATATCACTACATGATTTACAGTGACAATTTCCCTCTCCAGGTACTGCCCCACAGTCACCTGGGCGTGCCACAGACAGGTGTCTCAGCTGCTTCCCTAGCCTGGCCGGGCTAGGGGCCCACACAACTTTTCTCTTATTTCCCTTAATACTGAGACACTGTTACACTGATAAAGTACTCACGTGTCCTTCCACACATTTCCTCATTTCCCAGGTCCTTACCACCTGGCTGTCAACACTTAGCTTGCTCCTCGTGCATCGACAAGATGTGGCCCTAGGCTGTCCTGGGAAAGTGGCCAAGGGGGTGGCCAAAGGTGGTGGCCTAACATGTGGCCACCGCGTGGCCTTCAGAAGGGTGGCCACGGGTGGCGCGTGACGTCACAGCACCCCACCCCACCCGGGCTGCTCGCGCGCGGAGTAAGCTGGGCGGCTTGGCCGAGCCGGTGGGTGGCCGGGCGGCCAGAGGGCGGCCTGGGTTGGCCGCAGGACATACACACATGTGGATGGGGAATCACCACTAAACCCCAACCAACTAGAGCATGACTCGCTCTTACACTGGGGTGACAGGGGTGACACTGGCCGGCGTCACCTACCACATGGATGACGTCGGGCGGAATTCAAAGTCTAACAGGGGCCAGTAACAACACATTAATTACACTGGTAGGCCCTGCCCATTATTCCACCCAATTGTCCATGAACATACAGGAGTATCTGAGCCACCTGCTACCCCATGGGGCTCTGATAGCTGCCCCCTGGGTGATCACTGTCTCTGAGGCTGTCCTGCATTTATCGGTCCCAGTTTCTCGCGAATTTGGGCTTCGACACACCCAGGGTGGCTGGAGTGCCATGCAATATGAATAAACTGAACGACAGGAGCGATAACGGTGGTGGGGGTGGCAGGCCCGCCACCCCCACCTAGACACTGCCTATACCCTGGCTGCCCAATTCAAACTGAACTCTTGGCGGGCTAGAGAGACTCACATCCCCATATCTCTCCCCCTACCTTGTCTTGACCAATCAGCAGGAAGCCGGCACTGTTCCTCATGCCGCTTCCAATAACAGCTCTTGGCGCCAAAACTCGGCATAGGAGCAGGGGTGCCTAGACCAATCACAGACGCCCCTCGCCCTGTGGCGTGGCGTGACGTCACAGGGAGGGTGAGGCCTAACACAACGTCTCAACGTCTCCCTTGGTGGGGGGGAAGGCAACGTTCCCCCACTGTCCCCCCCACCCGTAACGGTTTTTGTGTTATACTACCTCTCACACCTTCACTCTCAAATCTCTCTGTTACACAGAACAGGAAAATTTCTGTAATTCTCTCTACAGAGCCATCACCGACCTCTAATTAGTTTTAACTGACAGCATTTAACATAAGCTTTCATATGACACCCAACAAGCATATGTAAATTTGAAAGCTTCAGTTTCTAGAGTCCCTAGAGCGACTAGCCTATTCTAGAAACTAGGAAAACTAGCTGAGGAGATTCTACATCTCCTCACACAGAAATCATCGACAGATACAGCGATAGCAGGCGGCTTGACATATGCGAGGCACTACACATCAAGAAGTCAACACCAGCAATCAACAGCCAATTAATGCACAACTTT
>WNGS01162101.1:0-12936 GCA_020271785.1 Procambarus virginalis
AGGCACCCAGAAAGGTAAGCGCCTCAAAACAACCCCTATTCTAGTTAAAATTGCTACCAAAAGCCGAACTAGTGGATAGAACTTCCCAACAGAAAACAAGCAAGCTAGTGTGACGACACACGCCGCTGCGCCGCCTGTCTGCGAAGCTCCCCCCTCACAGGGAGGGGGAAGGGGGAGCCCCAGACCCTCCACGCCGGCAACCCACACCTCAGTTCTTGAGGCTGGATGTCAAAAACGCGAAAAAACCGCCAACCGGAGGAGGGAGGGTTGCCGGGGAGCCTCCGGGACTCACCCAGAAAATGACGTTTCATTACATTCAACGCTGGTTTTCTGGGGGAAGCCCCGTCGGCTCCCCAGCTAACTACCCCACAGACGGAAAAATGGGATTACCTGGGACGGCGGTCGTCGCTCACTCCTCAACTCGAAGCCGAGACAATGGCTGCAACCCCGACCCAAAGAACACAGGCCCGACGGGGCCCAGGGACATTCACAAGGTAACGAGCAGCCAGGACCCTGTTCGACGACCAAATCCCCGTGCCTGAATATCAGACCAAGACATATTCGCAAAGACGGCAGCAAGAGCCGCTAACTTACGAACGTCATGTTCACGGGGATTGACCGCAGGCTGGCGGACTTATAACCCGGACGACCTGAGAGACCCAACCCGCGAACAGGGAAGAAGGGAAACGGATAACTCACAGCAGCGTCCCCAGACACGAAGCCGTGGTGCGCAAATAACGGCGAAGCGCCGCAACCGGACACAAAACATGATGCACCCCCGGCCTGATCAACCAAGCATCAACCACCAACGGACCCCTCCGGAACGCAGTAGTCTCATTCTTTGCCCAGAAAAGAAGGAAACGTCTGCAAGCGAACAAAACAATCACCACGACCAAAGAGCAGAAACCCCTGGCGCCGGAGGAGAGCATGAAGCTCCCTGACCGACCCCCAGAGGCCAAAGCCAACAAGAAAAGACCTTGAAAAACAATCCGGACCGAAGGGGCCACAACAAAACGAGGAGACGAAAGGAAGGGAGGGCTCTGTCCAAAGACCAGGACGGCTCAGGCGGGCATGGGCAGGCTGGAGGTAAAACAATGCACGAGACAGCTTGCAAAACGGCGCAGACGTAACATCGATACCGAAGCAAGCTGAAGCGGCTCCGCCAGCGCCGCTCGATACGAGGCGACAGTTAGGCATAAGACGACGGTCCTGAAGCAACCACGAGAGGAAGGACAAGACCACCCCGAACAGACAAGGAACTAACGCAACGAAGACGCACAAGAAACAGAAGGACCCCAGGAAACTCTCATATGCCACCGAGAAGAAGCCCGCAGGTGGGACACCAACAAGGAGGCCACCTGATCACCATAGAGATGATGATAAACTCGAGAAAAAATCCCGTATGCGAAGACTCGAGAGAAGATCGAACCAGCCACGTGATGTACCGGCCCGATCTGCTGAAAGAGGCGGAGCCGCGGAAAAAACCCTCAGGTTCGGACACGAGCAACCAGCGCCTGAAACCAATGCTGGCCGGCCACCAAGGGGCCAGAAGGACAACTCTCCGCTGGTAAGTCTCTAAGCGAGTCAGGACCTGGAGCAACAGCTGAACTGGGGGAAGAGGTACAGGAACCCCACCTCGACCAGTCTAGCCGAAAGGCGTCGACCTCGACGGCCTCGCGATCGAGGAAGGGCGCCGCATACACGGGAAGATGCCGCGACCACGCCGACGCGAAGAGGTCCACCTGGGACGGCCAACGTCCGGCAAAGCCAATGGAAGGACTCGTCGTCGACGTCCACTCCGTGGAGAGGGGAACGAAGCGAGACAGGGCGTCGACCAAGACGTTGGACACGCCGTGTACATGAACCGCCAGGAGAGCCAAACCTGAGAAGTCAGCAGATGGATCACCCAAGCGACCAACCCAAAGAGACAAGGACCGCATCGAACCCCCGCGGTTCAGGCAATGAACCACCGGAGAGCAGTCCAAATGGAGCCGGATCGTCGATCGTGGGCCACCCAATCCCGAAGAGGAACCACACTGCTGCGAACTCCCGCACCGTGCTGTGAGCTCGACGGAAGGAGGCCCCAACGCCCCTGGCCGGCCTGGTGAGCACTGGTCACAAATCCCAGCCGAGAGACGACGCATGCGCTACACATCGAGCGAGGGCTCGGGCAGGCGCCAAGGCACTGAACCCAAAAAAACCTTAAGAGGAAGCCGGTGACGCAGCAACCGACGCAAGGCCTCCAGGGGTCAAACCCTGCGATCGTGAGAGAGGCGGGAAGGGGAACCCCGAAGGAACCAGAACAGCCGACGTAGCCAAACCCGACCTGGCGGGTAGACCACCTCGGCAAAGTTCAGGCTCCCGCACAGCCCCTTGAGCAACCGCCGGGTGACCGAGGGCCCACCAGAAACAGAAGAAGGCGGGACCGCAGCCACAGGAGAAACTCCAGAGGGAGAGACAAGGAGGCGGTTCGAGAGTCCCAAACGAGACTGAGCCAAGTCCGAACCTGAGAGGGAACCAGATATGACTTCCTCCAGTTCACCAAGAACCCGAACCAGGTGAGCTGGGAAAGAACCAAATCCCTGGCTGGCAGACAAGCGACCGGCTGGGAGCCCAAACCAACCATCGTCGAGGAGGCCAACACCCGAACACCTAGGAGACGCAAATGAGCCTCCACAACCCGTGTAAGGCGCGTGAACACGCGAGGTGCCAGGTTCAACCCGAACGGGAGACAACGAAAGCGGTAACTCAGATGCCCACAACAAAACCGAGCCAGTCCCTGAACCGCGATGAATCGGGACATGCCAATAAGCGTCTCGGAGGTCCAGGGACACACAAGAGCCCGGCTCCAAAAGGAGCCGAACCTGAGACAGCGTAGTCATCCGAAAGGAGGGGCAATGAATCCAGGGGTTCAGACGGGACAAGTCCAGAATGAACTCAGGTCCGCGCAGTCCCGTTTCGGAACCGAAAAACAGACGGGAAACCCATCTCTGAGGGATGACGTCGTTTCGAAGACGCCCAAGCGTACCCACTCCAAGACGACTCGAGAGAGCGCAGGGGAAGAAACTTGCCCTGCCAGCCCCGACCCCGCCACCAGGGGGGAGGGGCCACCCAACACCACCGCAGGCCGCCAACAACACCCGAAAGGCCCACGAATTGTGGGACCAGGCGCGGGCGAACAGCGCAAGCCCGCCCCGCCATCGCCCCGTCAATGGGCAAACCACGAAAGGGCATCGACCTTACGAGACCCAGAACCCCGCACAGAGCGAACACAACGCCGACCAGATGAGGGAGGGTCCGCGCCGGAGCCGAACCCGAACCTGACACCAAGAGGCCTACCACGACCGAGAGGAACCCCGAGCCCTGGCACAAACCCTTTCGGGAAGACCCACCCCCGGACCCCCGGAAAACCAACACAGTCCGACATCGGACGACAAGCCGCCGCCGACACAGCTAAATAAACTGCGCCACGGCCGACTCCTCAAACAGAGAGGACAAAAAGGTGAGAACGCCTAAGAACCATAGCCCAAAGCAGATTCCACGGAGGAAACCAGCACCGTCTGCCGACACGCGAGACTGGAAGCATAAAAAGGGAAACCGCATCCCGCAAAATTGGCGTGAACAGCTTCACAAGGCAGCCGACGGACGGAACCACGCGCAGCCGATAGACAAGATGCCGGACCGGGACGGACCCAAGCGTCCTCACATCCTCCACGAGCCAATCCGAGGACAGCTCCAGGATGGAAAAGAACCCACAAGGCCGAAGCCAAAGGCCCTGGGCGCGCAAGTCCTCCGCAACGAGCGCCACCGAAAGGGTGGGAACCTGCACATGGAGCTGAATAACACCCACATCGCGGGGAAGGGCAGGGGCAAACAGGCACTCATCAGGTACTCAAGCTCGCCCCCAGGAAAACATGAAGCACCGTGGAAGCTTCCCGCACACTCCAGCGTGCGGGAACGCAGAAGAAGGATGCTAGGAATCCAAAACAAACAAGGGCAGTCTGCTAGCCAGGATAGGGACTTTCTGTGACTGTGAATGCCTGACTGGCAGTGACATGAAGTGGGCTGTCTGTTAATGTTGCAACTAGCTGTATATGCTGACTGGCTGTTACATAACAGAAGCAGTGAAATCTGAGAAGGGGAAAAATGTAACTTGGCGTAGTGAGGGCACAAGTGTCACAACAAACCCAATAGTGGCCTCCAGTTTAACAAGTACCAGACTAAGTGAACTCTATATACTGTATTCCAAAATAACAATCAAGGCAACTTTCATTCACAATTTATTTTAGGCATGCATATATTTATTTAGACCCATTAATAGCAGTCTGACTAACAACACCTTTACACATTAACAATGCAGTTACTGAAATACAGTACTTTACAAATGACAAGAAAAAAATATTAAAAGTAAATTGTCAGCAATACATTACCTTCATTAGGCTTTAAAACGTCCAAAATATCAATACGGCCTCCAGAGTCATCAGGCTTTACGACGAACTGGATCTGTACGAGACCAGTACTAGTACCACACTGTTCTTGTAATGTGTCGTCATCACTGAGCTGCGAATTAGTGAAAACCAAAATCAGTAATTTACCCCCGTTTATTAGTAAGAAATACAGGCATTCAATTAAACCAATATAATAACCACCACGATACCTTGCTTCTTGCTTTTATAAAGGAAAGGGAAAGGGGAAACCAGCACACACACACAGGATTCTTGGTCCTCCTTACTCTTGTTCCAATCCCTTGTTGCTGCACTGTGGCAATTTTTAACCACTAAACTGTGCAACCCGCCTGCAGGCGCTCGACTAGGGGGTGCACAACATGCCTGCGGGATCTTACAGATTATTGTGTATGATTCAAAACTGCTGCTACATGGGGTTCACATCAGCTTCCTCAGGGCTCTTGTAAACCAACACCATTTTTTTTTAATCATGGGCAACATTCCCGGGTGCGAGAGCCTCAGTAATGAGTGACCAAGGCTGGCACACGCAGCATGAGCTCACAGCACTGCTGTTCAGCTTGTGACCACAGCATTGCCTAATAATGTCAAAATGTATATGTAACAGCTATTATTTAGCCATGATAGTATTACAGAAGAGCCCGAGTGTGATAATGACTGTGTACAGTGTTCAAGTATCAATGAATCAATGCTGTTCATGATGTTCACAGCACTAGCCTCAGCACCACAGCATTATTTCGGCCAACTAGGAATCTTCAAACGACTTCTTATGTTCCTTTACAAAATAAACTTGTGGTCAGTTTTTCATTTACAGGATTTATTGACCAGGGTTGTGATATTAGCAGGATTGTGGTGATAAGTAGCGCTGTGCGTAATATTGTGGGAGGAGGAATTTTGGCGAGGGAGGGAGAGAATCGAAGTAATGTCATTGTGTGTGGCAGTCTTGTACTGCTCACCATACTGGCTTAGTGGTTCGCCATAGACATAGGTATATACAATGTGTGTACATAGTGTAATAACAGCAACAGGAGTATGTTGGGAGGAGCCATTTTGGTGAGGGAGGTGGCGTATTACTGGTTGTGTCTGTGTTGGAGGAGTAAAAGTAATTAGAACTAGAGACTGCTGTGGGGAGTATATCTTCGCCAGTTTCAGAGTCAAGGGTGCCGAGTCTATCCTGTCTGTGGGTGCAGTCTATAGAATTCCTAACACTGATGTGTCTGAATTCAATTCAAACCTAAGTAATCTAATACTCGATAACAGACTGAACAAAAACCATCTAATTATCGCAGGAGTTCTTTGGGGCTTACAGTCCCCAAGTGGGCATTTGAAGGCATAGACGACATTGGTCTCTTTCGAAGTGTTCTGCTTTGAAATATATTAGTATATATTGTGATGGTAAAGTGATGGCTTGAGTGTGGATATTTAACGGAGCAAGGCTGCCACTCCCTATAACATGACCCAGTATGGTGTTCGGCAGTCTTCCAATGGCAGATGTAAATGCCTGGTCACATAAACAAAAAAAAAAAGAGACTGCTTGCCTGATAGTCTGTGGTAAGGTAAGGGAAGACACACAAAACACAAAATATGAACAATGAAATTTAATTACTCTAGAAAACAAATTTAAATAAAGACAATTCCTTGGTTGGCAAAGTGCAAATATAACAAGTGAAAAAAAACGTAACATAAAAATGAATAATGGCTTACGTTAACAATAGGACAAAAATGAAATACAGGAAATATAAAATGGTGCTGGGAATATATGCGCAAGCTAAAAACCGCTACTTGATTACACGAGGTAAATCAACTAGATGTTCTCAGCCAGAGCACAAGATATATTCTGAGGAGGAACTGCTGGCCGACCCCGATGTTGACTTGGCGAGGAGCGTGGGTGGTGGAGAGCTGGAGTGGTGTGGACTCGAGCAGCCAATGAGAATGCAGACAGGCCGACACTTGGTAGTTGGCTAATTGAAGTGCAGTCGGTAAGCCGGCGGTGAGGAGTGTGAGGGTGGGGGGTGCAGGAGGGGGTATGCAGGTGCGTGTGGCTGCCTTGACATATGTTTTGCTACTGTAGAACATATCTTGAATGTAGCTTTGAATGTGACGATTGAAGGGAAGAGCAGGCTAAATCTCTCTTGAAAGAGATTATCGTCATAACTCTCCCCCGAAGCCTGTGGTTCCGGAAGAAGTCACGTTCTCGGGAGGTAGAGTGGTAGGTGGAGCTGCCTCTACCTCATGAACTCTGGAGAGGGCGTCGGCGATGACGTTATCAGGCCCCTTGATGTAACAGATTTTCAGATTGAAGCCTTGTAGATATAAAGCCCATCGCAGCAGACGTTGGTTAATGAATTGGGCTTGATGTAGGAAACGTAGAGGATTGTGGTCCAAGTAGATGGTGGTGGACCGAGCACCTTGCAGGTATGGTGCAAAGTGCTGCAAGCTCAGGACGATGGAGAGGAGTTCCTTCTCTATAGTGCTGTAGTTTTTTTGGTGAGGCTTCAACTTGTAGCTGTAGTAGCTGATAGGTAGAACCTCCTCGCCTCGTTGCTGCATTAGGACACCCCCGATGCCGGTACCACTGGCGTCGACATGGAGGATGAAAGGCTTCGTGGTATCTGGCGAGGCGAGAATAGGATTAGAACAGAGCAGGAATTTGAGTTGTTCGAAAGCAACGGTTTGCTGCATGGTCCAATTATACCGTTGCTTGGGACTGGTTAAGGTGATTAAGGGTGTTGCTACCGTACCAAAGTTCCTCACAGACCTACGGTAATAAGAAGCAAGACCAAGGAAGCGCAGGAGCTGCTTCCTGGTAGTAGGCTGTGGATACTGTTTGATGGCTTGAGTGTGGATATTTAACGGAGCCAGGCTGCCACTCCCTATAACATGACCCAAATAACGCACTTTACCTTTGGCAAAAGTGGACTTGCCCAGATTGATGGTGAGGCCGGCTTTCAGGAGCTTTGCAAACAATCGTTGCAGCTGGAGCAGGTGTTTGCTCCAGGTGTTGGATGCTACAACGATATCATCCAAATAGGCGTAGGTGCTGTCCAAGCCCTGGATGACGCGGTTGACAGCTCTCTGAAAGGTGGCCGGGGCATTGCAGAGTCCAAAGGGAAGGCGTTCATATCTGAAAAGTCCGAATGGGGTGATAAAGGCAGATATTTCTTTAGCTCGCTCCGTTAAGCACACCTGGTAATAGCCCTTGAGTAAGTCCACCTGGGACAGGTAGCGGGCATTACCAATGGCGTCAAGGATGTCGTCAATCCTAGGTAATGGGTATGCATCTTTGATGGTCACAGTATTTAGTTTCCGATAATCAGTACACAGTCGGATCTTACCGTGGGGTTTTGGTACCAAGATACATGGTGAGGCCCAGGGGGACTCCCAGGGGGTAGCCAGTCCATGGTCCAGGAGGTACTGTACCTCAGCACGCATGACTTCCTTCTTGCTAGGGCTGATTCGGTAGAATGGTTGTCGAATCGGCCGGGTGTCAGGTAGCAGTTGGATGTCATGCCGAGTCACAGTACACTCTTGTGGATCATCTCCAAACACACAGGTGGTGTGTGTGTGAGACACACAGGTGGTGTGTGTGTGTGAGACACACAGGTGGTGTGTGTGTGAGACACACAGGTGGTGTGTGTGTGAGACACACAGGTGGTGTGTGTGTGAGACACACAGGTGGTGTGTGTGTGTGTGATACACAGGTGGTGTGTGTGTGTGACACACAGGTGGTGTGTGTGTGAGACACACAGGTGGTGTGTGTGTGTGATACACAGGTGGTGTGTGTGTGTGACACACAGGTGGTGTGTGTGTGAGACACACAGGTGGTGTGTGTGTGAGACACACAGGTGGTGTGTGTGTGTGAGACACACAGGTGGTGTGTGTGTGAGACACACAGGTGGTGTGTGTGTGAGACACACAGGTGGTGTGTGTGTGTGAGACACACAGGTGGTGTGTGTGTGTGACACACAGGTGGTGTGTGTGTGAGACAATTTTCCCTGACAGTTTTTGTCAGGGACAGTTCAGTCCCCTGCCCTATGTGTACTCCATCACATAGTGACGGAGTATGTGGGAATAATTTTGTTGACAGTGTCCATTTTGTCAATTCTACAACAGCAGATAATAAGAATTCCCAGAGATACTTCTAACTTGAGATACTTGGTTTGGTTTGGTTAAGTTAGGTTAGGTTAGGTTAGCCTAATTACCCAGTAAATCCTCCCCGGCAAGGATATGAACCCAGGACAAAGTGCTCGTGAAACGCCAGACATTTGCAAATATGAGGATGTGGTTGATTCAACCCGTCCTCGCAAATTTAATAAGTCAATATTGACTTACTAAATATGTGCATAGGTGACATACTTAACATAATAGTTTCCCTTGAAAATCTTCATAGAAAACACCGACCTTACCTAACCTTGTTAGTATGTTAAGATAAGCATCTTATTGCTTCGTAATTACAATTATTACCTAACCTATACCTATAATAGGTTAAGTAACAATTGTAATTACAAAGCTATAAGATGCTTATTTTAACATACTAACAAGGTTAGGTAAGGTCGGTGTTTTCTATGAAGCTTTTCAAGGGAAACTATTATGTTAAGTATGTCACCTATGCACGCAACTGATAAGTCAATATTGACTTACTAAATATGTGCATAGGTGACATACTTAACATAATAGTTTCCCTTGAAAATCTTCATAGAAAACACCGACCTTACCTAACCTTGTTAGTATGTTAAGATAAGCATCTTATTGCTTCGTAATTACAATTATTACCTAACCTATACCTATAATAGGTTAAGTAACAATTGTAATTACAAAGCTATAAGATGCTTATTTTAACATACTAACAAGGTTAGGTAAGGTCGGTGTTTTCTATGAAGCTTTTCAAGGGAAACTATTATGTTAAGTATGTCACCTATGCACGCAACTGATAAGTCAATATTGACTTATTAGATTTGCGAGGACGGGTTACAACCCGTCCTCGCAAATTTAATAAGTCAATATTGACTTACTAAATATGTGCATAGGTGACATACTTAACATAATAGTTTCCCTTGAAAATCTTCATAGAAAACACCGACCTTACCTAACCTTGTTAGTATGTTAAGATAAGCATCTTATTGCTTCGTAATTACAATTATTACCTAACCTATACCTATAATAGGTTAAGTAACAATTGTAATTACAAAGCTATAAGATGCTTATTTTAACATACTAACAAGGTTAGGTAAGGTCGGTGTTTTCTATGAAGCTTTTCAAGGGAAACTATTATGTTAAGTATGTCACCTATGCACGCAACTGATAAGTCAATATTGACTTACTAAATATGTGCATAGGTGACATACTTAACATAATAGTTTCCCTTGAAAATCTTCATAGAAAACACCGACCTTACCTAACCTTGTTAGTATGTTAAGATAAGCATCTTATTGCTTCGTAATTACAATTATTACCTAACCTATACCTATAATAGGTTAAGTAACAATTGTAATTACAAAGCTATAAGATGCTTATTTTAACATACTAACAAGGTTAGGTAAGGTCGGTGTTTTCTATGAAGCTTTTCAAGGGAAACTATTATGTTAAGTATGTCACCTATGCACGCAACTGATAAGTCAATATTGACTTATTAGATTTGCGAGGACGGGTTACAACCCGTCCTCGCAAATTTAATAAGTCAATATTGACTTACTAAATATGTGCATAGGTGACATACTTAACATAATAGTTTCCCTTGAAAATCTTCATAGAAAACACCGACCTTACCTAACCTTGTTAGTATGTTAAGATAAGCATCTTATTGCTTCGTAATTACAATTATTACCTAACCTATACCTATAATAGGTTAAGTAACAATTGTAATTACAAAGCTATAAGATGCTTATTTTAACATACTAACAAGGTTAGGTAAGGTCGGTGTTTTCTATGAAGCTTTTCAAGGGAAACTATTATGTTAAGTATGTCACCTATGCACGCAACTGATAAGTCAATATTGACTTATTAGATTTGCGAGGACGGGTTACACACGACGGGACGGGACGGGACGGGACGGACAACCCGTCCTCGCAAATTTAATAAGTCAATATTGACTTACTAAATATGTGCATAGGTGACATACTTAACATAATAGTTTCCCTTGAAAATCTTCATAGAAAACACCGACCTTACCTAACCTTGTTAGTATGTTAAGATAAGCATCTTATTGCTTCGTAATTACAATTATTACCTAACCTATACCTATAATAGGTTAAGTAACAATTGTAATTACAAAGCTATAAGATGCTTATTTTAACATACTAACAAGGTTAGGTAAGGTCGGTGTTTTCTATGAAGCTTTTCAAGGGAAACTATTATGTTAAGTATGTCACCTATGCACGCAACTGATAAGTCAATATTGACTTATTAGATTTGCGAGGACGGGTTAGGGGTCCCCCCCGGGTTAACCCGGGGGGTCGGGTTAGGACGGGACGGGTTAGTAACAAGGTTAGGTTGATTATATTATATTCTCTTCTATATCATAGATGTTCAGTATATGAAAAATATTTTAGACCTAAAAATGGACCCCTGAGGTACTCAACTTACCACATTTCTTCATATTCATTCCCACTTAGTATGACCCTTTGCTCTCTTTGTTTTAACTATTGTTTTGTCCATTTTACAATTTTTTTCGTGAACCTGTAATTTCCTTGCTAGTCTTCCATGTGGTACCTTATTAAAGTCTTTAGCATAATCCATATGTATACTACATCCACCGGAAACCCTTTGTCTGAGTACCATGTTACCATGTCCGAAAAGTGAGGAGGTTTATAAGGTAGCATCTGTTTTTAAGAAGACCATGGTGTGTCGATTGAATAAGATTCACACACAGTCTCCGTGGTGTAGTGGTAAGACACTCGCCTGGCGTTCCGCGAGCGCTATGTCATGGGTTCGTATCCTGGCCGGGGAGGATTTACTGGGCGCAATTCCTTAACTGTAGCCTCTGTTTAATGCAACAGTAAAATGTGTAATTGGATGAAAAAACGATTCTTCGCGGCAGGGGATCGTATTCCAGGGACCTGCCCGAAACGCTACGCGTACTAGTGGCTGTACAAGAATGTAACAACTCTTGTATATATCTCAAAAAAAAAAAGATTGTTCACTGAAAGATGGTAAATGATTCCCTCCCTTAGGATTTTCGCCATGAGCTTGCAGATGTGTTATACCAAGCTGATCGGACATTAGTTTTGTGCTGAACTCTTTCTGCTTTTTTTAAATACTGTAAGGGTAAAATTTTCATATTAAAAATCTCGGGGGACTATCCCCTTGGTTCAGATTTTTTGTGGAAAGTAGTTTCAGCAGTCTGCATAGATCTTCTGTCAGTTTATTTTCCTTTATAATTAAGGTTTGTTTTCTTTTGTACCATAGAATACACAGAAAGGTGTTATAATGTTGTGTTAGCTTTTCTGTACAATTTTCTTTTTTGTTAGTATAAAAGGCTATGCAATAAATTCAAATATTTACACTACCAATCAATTTTTCAGATAGATCATCGGATTTTGACAGTATGGTGTACATACCAGATGTTCCAAAAATAACTACAGACAACAATAATGGTACTGTGTTTACTATTTTTATACTTTATATATAGGAAGACAGGTTCAAGTCAATGAGCATTTTAATATATCATCAAAATTTTCATACATTCCTTTCACTTTGTTACACTTGTAAAAACTTATTCATAGCTAAATTTATATAAATGTTAATACCACTGTTAAATGAACATATTCATTTGTGTCCTTATTATTAGTTATAGCTTATTTATGTTGACCCACCACCTTACTAAAGGGATTACCTTAACTTGTGTCACTATCTCTCTAGGGGGGGGGCACTATCTCTCTAGGGGGGGGGGCCAGGTAGGCAGTATGAGTAATGCCACTAACATGCATATCATTATGGGAAAGTCCATAATTTAACACATAATTATTAGTAGGTAATTTGTAGCAAAATTTTAAGATTATTACTAGAATGGGCATAAAATTTTATACAGCAAATAATGGATAGCCGTTATCATGCTAATGTAATTCAATTGCCGTGAAATCTGTAATTAGACTGCGGTAATTCCAGTTCTTGGTATTCTTGGCTTATCACTTTGGGGGTTCCGTCGGAGCACCCCCCAAAGGTAACACAATTCATTCAAATTGGGACAAGTGTCCTAGCAAGCTGCAATAGCGCCTTCCCCTGTAAGGCCAGGGGAAGCAGAGGAACCTGCATGGGAGGCGGGTGGGCGTTTTGTAGAGTAAAGTCCGGGAGACGGCCAGCAAGAGTGGACGAGTCCCCTGGACGCGCTTAAATGCCCTAGCGTGATGCGCACGCAACCAAGGACGGTTAGTCACAGAAATGGTATTACGTTTCTTCTGCCCCCAGAAATTTCGTCGTTTGCTTTGCATACAGCGACTATTTATACTTATGCAAAATTATGCTACAATTAATGTAC
>WNGS01162101.1:13936-53325 GCA_020271785.1 Procambarus virginalis
GGTCACATAAACTAAAAAAAAAAGACTGCTTGCCTGATAGTCTGTGGTAAGGTAAGGGAAGCACCAAAAACACAAAATATGAACAATGAATTTATTTACTCTAGAAAACAAATTTAATAAAGACATTCCTTGGCTTGGCAAAGTGCAAATATAACAAGTGAAAAAAAAAGGTAACATAAAAATGATATGGCTTACGTAACATAGACAAAAATGAAATACAGGAAATATAAAAATGGTGCTGGAATATATGCGCAAGCTAAAAACCTACTTGATTACACGAGTAATCAATTAGATGTTCTCAGCCAGAGCACAAGATATATTCTGAGGAGGAACTGCTGGCCGTCCCCGATGTTGACTTGGCGAGAGCATGGGTGGTGGGAGCTGGAGTGGTGTGGTCTCGAGCAGCCAATGAGAATGCGACAGGCCGACACTGGTAGTTGTCTAATTGAAGTACAGCATCGATGAGCCGCGGTGGGGTGTGAGGGGGGGGTGCAGGAGGGGGTATGCAGGTGCGTGTGGCTGCCTTGACATACGTTTTGCTACTGTGAACGTATCTTGAATGTAGCTTTGAACGTGACGGTGAAGGGAAGAGCAGGCTAAATCTCTCTTTTGAAGAGATTATCGTCACAACTCTCCCCCGAAGCCTGTGGTTCCGGAAGAAGTCACGTTCTCGGGAGGTAGAGTGGTAGGTGGAGCTGCCTCTACCTCATGAACTCTGGAGAGGCGTCGGCGATGATGTTTATCAGGCCCCTTGATGTAACAGATTTTCAGATTGAAGCCTTGTAGATATAAAGCCCATCGCAGCAGACGTTGGTATTGAATTGGCTTGATGTAGGAAACGTAGAGGATTGTGGTCCGAGTAGATGGTGGTGGACCGAGCACCTTGCAGGTATGGTGCAAAGTGCTGCAAGCTCAGGACGATGGAGAGGAGTTCCTTCTCTATAGTGCTGTAGTTTTTCTGGTGAGGCTTCAACTTGTAGCTGTAGTAGCTGACAGGTAGAACCTCCTCGCCTCGTTGCTGCATTAGGACACACCCCGATGCCGGTACCACTGGCGTCGACATGGAGGATGAAAGGCTTCGTGGTATCTGGCGAGGCTAGAATAGGATTAGAACAGAGCGGAATTTGAGTTGTTCGAAGGCAACGTTTTGCTGCATGGTCCAATTATACCGTTGCTTGGGACTGGTTAAGGTGATTAAGGGTGTTGCTACTCTACTGAATTTCCTCACAAACCTACGGTAATAAGAGGCAAGACCAAGGAAGCACAGGAGCTGCTTCCTGTAGTAAGCTGTGGATACTCTTTGATGGCTTGATGTGGATATGTAACGGAGCCAGGCTGCCACTCCCTATTACATGACCCAGATAACGCACTTTACCTTTGGCAAAGGTGGACTTGCCCAGGTTGATGGTGAGGCCGCTGTCAGGAGCTTGGCGAACATCGTTGCAGCTGGAGCAGATGTTCGCTCCAGGTGTTGGATGCTACAACGATATCATCCAAATAGGCGTAGGTGTTATCCCAGCCCTGGATGACGTGGTTGACAGCTCTCTGAAAAGTGGCCAGGGCATTGCACAGTCCAAAGGGAAGGCGTTCATATCTGAGAAGTCCGAAGGGGTAATGTAAGCAGATATTTCTTTAGCTCGCTCCGTTAAGCACACCTGATAATAGCCCCTTGAATAAGTCCACCTGGGACAGGTAGCGGGCATTACCAATGGCGTCAAGGATGTCGTCAATCCTAGGTAATGGGTACGCATCTTTAATCGTCACACTGTTTAACTTTCGATAATCAGTACACAAACGGATCGTACCTTGGGGTTTTGGTACCAAGATACATGGTGAGGCCGAGGGGAACTCAGGGGTAGCCAGTCCATGGTCTAGGAGGTACTGTACCTCAGCACGCATGACTTCCTTCTTGCTAGGGCTGATTCGGTAGAATGGTTGGCGAATCGGCTGGGTGTCAGGTAGCAGTTGGATGTCGTGCCGAGTCACAGTACACTCCTGTTGATCATCTCGAAACAACTCCTGATGTTCTTTGATGAGTTTGATGAGTGAAGCACTATTATCGTCCTGAAAGTAATTATGGATATCAGTAAGGATTTCCGAGTTGGAAAGCGCTGTCTCAGTGTCAGTGCTTTCGGGAGGAGAAGCAGGGAAGGTCTCACTGTGGCTGTATGGACCTGTAAAGGTGGAGTTTGATTAGCACAGTGGGAGGACCCATGATATAGCTTCAGCAGGTTGACGTGGCACAACTGGGTCTTCCGCCGCCTATCGGGGGTCTCGAGAACGTAGTTGTGATTATCCTGCACTCCTTGACACGGTAGGGTCCTGAAACCTGTTTTGTAAAGGAGAACCTGGGATAGGGAAATAAGCTAGAACGAAGTCTCCCTGTTTGAATTTCCTTACTTGGCTGTGCTGGTCGTAATGAGTCTTCATCCTCTCTTGGGCTTTCAGTAGGTTGTTTCTGGCAAAGGAATGCACCCTCTCGAGAATGTGTTGGAGGTTTTGAGAAACTGGGGCACATTCTGATGCTCACTGACGGTGGCATCACGTAGAGAGTCCTTGAAAGCCTTGAGAGGAGTACGGCACTTACGTCCGTAGAGCATCTCATAAGGAGATACTCCTAGTGACTCATTAGGAAGACTTCTGAAAATACACATGATGAGATCAAGTTGCTTATCCCAATCCTTAGAGGTCTCATTACAAAACTTTTTTAGGAGTGCTTTGATAGTCTGATGACTACGCTCAAGAGAACCCTGTGAAGCAGGATGATAGGGGCTGGACAGTACCTGTTTGATGTTGAACTCCTCCAGTGTCCGTTTGAAGAGATCACTGGTGAAGTTGGTGCCACAGTCGCTCTGAATCTCCCTTGGAAATCCATACTGGGTGAAGATCTTCAGCAAATTTTTTACCACTGTAGCAGCCGTAATGTTCTTTACTGGAACTGCTATGGGAACTGGTGGTAGGACACAGGATGGTTAAGATATAGGCGTTGCCGGAACTGGTCCTAGGTAAAGGACCAACACAGTCAATAATAAGTCTGTGGAAAGGTTCCGCAGGCACCTGGATGGGTGTCAGTGGTGCTCTGGGGATAGAAACATTCGGTTTACCTGCTTTCTGACACACATGACAATTTTGGTGTACTGTTTGACATCATTAACCATACCTGGCCAGTAGTAGTCTTGTCGAATCCCATGGTAAGTCTTGTTAAACCCGTAGTGTGATAGTGCTCCGT
Source organism: Procambarus virginalis (assembly GCA_020271785.1). Classification (NCBI taxonomy): domain Eukaryota; kingdom Metazoa; phylum Arthropoda; class Malacostraca; order Decapoda; family Cambaridae; genus Procambarus; species Procambarus virginalis. The sequence goes on from WNGS01162101.1 coordinate 17,166, forward strand.
GGGCCAGGTGTAGAATAGTGGGCCGCAGGCTGGTAGGAATCACTAGTTGTTCAATGTTGGCCCAATCGTCCTCCTCCTTCAGTTTACTGGGTCGTATCTGCGATAGAGCAACTCGTTCTCTAGGAAGAACCCAGGAATACTGTCGGATTGAGTCTCAGCCTGAAAGAATAATGGTGTCAAGGTAAGATTCTCCCTCTGTAACTTACGGAACTCCAAAGCGGTGAGATTTGGGGGTAGTTTCGAAGGGTCTTGAGGGACAGCGGTAGTAGTAGAGTCAGCTGGTTGCGGTCGTGCAGCTTGTGCACGGGTGGTCACCAAAACAGGAGGAGAAACTTCATCACTCTCTTGAACCTTTGCTGGAACATGCTCAAAAATCGGATTATCCATAACAGAGGTACACACCTGGGGTTTGTCCTTGACGATCAGGTTGGTCGGTTGCAGGTCTTCTGCCAAGTCGTTGCCCAGGAGAAGTTGCACTCCAGGCATGGGAAAAGGCTTTTCCCTGACGGCGACTTGGACTTCACCGGTCACGAAGGGACAATCCAGGTGGACTCTGGCGAGAGGATAAGGAGTAGTAGCAGTGAGGTCAGTGATGAAGACAGTCTCTCCGGTGTAGGCGACGTTGGGCACAGCTGATTTCAAGACTATTGATTGAAGAGCCGCTGTGTCCCTCAAGATCTTAAGTTCAAAACGTCCCTCAGAATCTGAACCGTGGTAGTGATAGTTCCAGGATACAGATGCTTGCTGAAGAGAGAGAGAGATCATTAACATGAACACCAACATTCATTACAGGCTTACCGGACTTAGGAGGAGTCTGTTTGGGTTTGGTGGATTCAGTGTTACCTTTATATGGAGACTTACCACATTTTTCTATGGTATGTCCATAGAGTCTACAATACTTACAGTACAGTTGCGAGGTACCTTGATCTGGGCCATTTCTCGTAACTGTACCAAGACTTCTTACTGGTAGGTGGTTCTGGTGTCAGCCGGTGGATGAGGCTGTAAGTGTCAGCCGACTTCGCACATTTCACTAGGTCGGTCTCTTCTTTATCTGCTAAATATAAACGGACAGGAGGAGGTACACGCCTCAAGAATTCTTCAACTAGCATGAGGTTGACGAGTTCTGGAAAAGTAGAGACATGTGCTGCCTCCAGCCATTTCATAAAATATCTCCGTTTGGTGTTGGCAAATTCTAAGAAGGTGGTGGTACTTGCCTTTATGTAGTCACGGAATTTTCGTCGGTAGCTTTCGGTGGAGAGAAGGTAGGCGTCCAACACGGCTTGCTTCAGGGTTGGGTAGTCGTTTTCAGACGCCAAAGTGCTGAGTGTGACTGCTGCTCTACCTGTAAGATGTACTCGGAGAAGGGTAGCCCATTGGTCGGTAGGCCAACTAAGTTGATTAGCAAGGGTCTCAAAGGTTGTAAAAAAAATCAACCTCCGATTCACGAACGGTGGCATTAACTTACTTGCATGGGAGACATTGAAACTTGGAGGAAGACTGGCTATAGCTTGCTGGCGTTGACTTTCCAAGTGATTCTTTTTGACGACATTCTAGAGCCAGATCCGCTTGCTGCTTATCATGTTCGCGTTGCATCTCCAGGTGACGTTGTTTTGTGGCCACTCACGTTCTTGCTGTCCTTGGAGGAGGAGGGCCTCTCTTTCTCTTTCTTCTTTCCTCATGGCGGCCTCGCTCCTTGAGGCGGATTTCTCTTTCTTGTTCTTCCTCCTGATGGCAGCTTCGTTCCCTGATTGCAGCTGCTTCTGTTGTTGCTGTATGGCGCTTGCTGTTGCTCCTTCTCGAGCTTTGCGAGCTCGATTTTGAGTTTCATTGCCGTCAGATCATGCTTATCTGAAATAGTGTAATGTTCGTGAGTGTCAGAGTCTATAATCCCTTCATCCAAAAAGTGATCCAAGAGTAGTTATGTACTTCATGCTTGTTGGCTCCATGGGGAACATCTAGGTGATACTCATGTGCAAGAGTTATCAATTCGATCCTCTTGGCATGACGTAAGTTCTCTATTTCACCTGCTGGATTTGAACGGAAAGCTTGGATACGAAACATGGTGAAATTAGCAAATAAATGTGACACGAATATACTGTGGTGATATGGTGAATGTCAGAAACAGGAAAACGTGGCAACTGGTACCTATCCTGTGGAATTGTTAACAATTAAAGTTAATTCAAGATGGTAAATGATTAAGGTCGCAGGAAATCTTGTACCCGGTACTCACTGTGGGAGGATAAGGGCAAGAAAATCCTACTAATTAGTTGAAACTGAGTTTCTAAAACAAATGAAACATTTAATGGTTCCAAAAGTAAATTAGGTAGTCCAAGAATGTAGGCATACCTTGCCGAGTCACTATAGAACATAAGCAAGTTTTCCCACTGAAATTAAATATGATACTTACAGAATTAGCGAACTTTGTGCTCTGAAAAAAGAAAGCTAATTCCCTACCTAAGTAAATATCATCTTTCTGACCGACGAGTAGGGGTGCGAGTGTCAACTGGTGACGAGAACTATTGGCGAGGTCCCAACTCGTCAATAAAAGTCCGTGCGAGAGGAACTATGGCCCTCTTTATCCTCCTAGAGTCGGATTGCAGAAATTAGGTGCTATTGACCCGGAGACAGACCACAGTACCAGGGTACCTCTATGATGATCTGCCGAAAATATGAGAAATATCCTAGGGACAAAAGGTGGTAAGCACGGGTAATAACACGGAGGGAGAGACGACCAATTAAGAGTATGACTGCGGCCTACAGTCACCACGTAATCTAAAGTTGTCTCACACTCACCATATGCTACTCCCGGAATGCACAATACACACAGCACCATATGAATAAGAAAAATGATTAGTAAAATAGCAAGGGAATTAAAGCCAAGTACGCTTACCACAATTACTAATACCTGAGTGAAGCTCCTAGGACAGGCCCCAAGTATATGTGACGGTAAAGTGTTGGAGTATGGTGATCGGCAGTCTTCCAATGGCAGATGTCAATGCCTGGTCACATAAACTAAAAAAAAAAAAGAGACTGCTTGCCTGATAGTCTGTGGTAAGGTAAGGGAAGACACACAAAACACAAAATATGAACAATGAAATTTATTTACTCTAGAAAACAAATTTAAATAAAGACAATTCCTTGGCTTGGCAAAGTGCAAATATAACAAATGAAAAAAAAATGTAACATAAAAATGAATAATGGCTTACGTTAACAATAGGACAAAAATGAAATACAGGAAATATAAAATGGTGCTGGGAATATATGCACAAGCTAAAAACCGCTACTTGATTACACGAGGTAAATCAACTAGATGTGCTCAGCCAGAGCACAAGATATATTCTGAGGAGGAACTGCTGGCCGTCCCCGATGTTGACTTGGCGAGGAGCGTAGGTGGTGGAGAGCTGGAGTGGTGTGGTCTCGAGCAGCCAATGAGAATGCAGACAGGCCGACACTTGGTAGTTGGCTAATTGAAGTACAGCAGTCGATGAGCCGGCGGTGAGGAGTGTGAGGGGGGGGGGGGTGCAGGAGCGGGAATGCAGGTGCGTGTGACTGCCTTGACATACGTTTTGCTACTTTAGAACGTATCTTGAATGTAGCTTTGAACGTGACGATTATAGGGAAGAGCAGGCTAAATCTCTCTTGAAAGAGATTATCGTCACAATTATTAAGGGATATACAATGGTACACAGAACTCACAACCAAGTCCGTACAAGACATGAAGGACTTTGTCACCTAAAAGTGCCAGGAGGCTGTATGCAGGTTGTCCCGGCCTGACAGGAAAAAACAGAGAAGCAAAAAAAGATTCCATGGTTTACTAGGGAATGTATGAAAGCAAAGGAGCTGAACAAAAGGGCATGGAGGAACTTCCGTAATAACAGAACACCTGAAAGTAGAGAGAGATACCAGAGAACCAGGAACGAGTATGTTAGTGTGAGAAGAGCAGCTGAGAAGAGGTATGAAAATTATATAGCTAACAACGCCAAGACCGAACCAAAACTACTATACAGTCACATCAGGAGGAAGACAACAGTGAAGGAACAGGTGATGAAACTTAGGGTGGGGGAGGACAGGTACACAGAGAATGACAAAGAAATGTGTGAGCAACTCAACAAAAGGTTCTTCTAGTAAATAAGTGCAAACTAAAAATGGCAACTAATTACAGAGAGGTATACCTTCAGAGAGACATGACCAGGGACGAAATAATAAGGGCAGCATATGGAAGGAAAAGGCAAAAGGAGAGGGAAGGGAGCCAGGGATCAGCCTCCATCCCAGCACCCCCAGAGGGAAGTGGGAACCCCAATCCAGCAAATCAGGAACCCCAGAGTGGACTGCAACACCCCAGCCCACGACCCCATGGGGGCCCCTCCCACCCCCAGCACAAATCCCTCCTTGCCCCTGCCCATCATATCACCCAAGGCCTCCCTCCCACCCTTATTCTGAGTATCTCCTGCCTTCCCATCCCCTGGTCTCCTTCCTGCCCCAAGTAGGCCCAGGCAAGACCTAAGCCCTCCATCCCCCACCCCGTCTCCCCCCAAACCTCCTGTTAACTAAACCACAGGAGGGCAGGCACCTCACCCCAAGCAATCCCTGCGCCCCAACACCAAGCACTCCTTGCCCCCACACCCTCAGGACCCTAAGCCCTATATCCCCCACCCCACCTTCCCCTGAATCTCTGGCAACTTCCCTACAGGAGGATAAGCCTACCCAAGTAGCAATGCCCATGGATCAACTTCCTACACTTGTAAGGAGGGAGGGAGGGAGGGTGAACATGGATATAGGAAAGTGAGCTTCAAGGTAATGTACTCAAACATCGATGTGATTACCACTAAAAGAAGTGAACTGGCGGAAAGGGTGCCGGAAGAAAATCCAGATGAAATAGGACTCACGGTAATAGAATTGTCAGGAGTCATAACAGACGCCGTGTTTCCAAAGGACTACTATATAGTGAGGAAAGAGAGAGAAGGAAGAGGAGGTGGAGGAGTGGCCCTGCTGATAACGAAGGACTGGAGTTTTGATGAGATAGAAATGCAAGGCCGTGACGGATTCAGAGATTACATAACAGGAACTAGGACAATGGGCGGACCTAAGATAATAGTGGCAGTCAATTACAACGCTCCACTAAATGACAAAAGACCCAGACAGGAGTTTGATAGGACCAACATGGCAACCAATAATATAATAGAGAGAGCATCTTCAGTTGCCTGCAGGAATGGATTCAGACTCTTAATCATAGGCGATTTCAACCATGGAAAGATAGACTGACTAGGAGAATGGGGATCCAAATGGAGGTGCAGGAGGACATGGAGAGCTAAACTCTAGGAAGTGGCAACAAGGAACTTTCTGAGCCAACATGTTAGGGAACCCACAAGAATGCGAGGCAATGATGAACCTGCTAGATTCGACCTGATAGGAGAAGTCAAATTTGAAGCCCCATAGGAATGAGTGATCACAGTATATTTACATTTGAGTATCTGGTGGAGGTTGGAATAACCTATCCAAGGATAGGATCGGAAGGAAAGAAACTGAATTACTGAAGAAGAAAATATGACGAGATAAGAAATTTGGAATAAGTGGAATAAGTGGAATACCATGGGAAACAGAACTCAAAGAGAAGACTGAACCGGATATGATGGACTATGCCACCCATAAGTGCCAGGAAGCTGCAGATAGATTTATCCTAGTCTAAAAGGAGAAAAACGAAAAGAAACAGAAGAATCCATGGTTCAACCAGGAATGTAAGGAAGTGAAGCAATTGAGTAAAAGAGCATGGAGAACAGAATGCCTGAGAGCAGGGAGAGATACCAGAGGGCAAGAAATGAGTACCTCCGAGTGAGGAGAGAAGCAGAGACAGTATGAAAATGATATCGCAAGTAAAGCTAAGACCCAACCAAAACTGCTCTGCCTACCACTTCAGGAGGAAAACAGCGATGAAGGAACAATTGATGAAACTGGGAAAAATGGAGAATAGATACGCAGAGATTGACAAGGTGGCGTGTGAAGAATTCAACAAGAGATTCCAAGAGGTTTTCACAATAGAACAATGAGAGGTCCTTGCTCAAAATGAGGAGGCAAACCAAACAGCCTTGGAGGAATTTAACCTCACCAGTGAGGAGGTCAAAAGAAATCTGTTGGAGCTGAATGTGACAAAGGTTACTGGGCCTGACAGAATCGTATCTTGGATACTGTAAGAAGGTGCAGAGGCATTAAGTGTAGCACTCTCTAAGGTGTATAACAGGTCACTGAAACGGGAGACCTACCGGAAACTGCAAGACAGGTAATGAAGTCCCAATATAAAAAAAAAGGTGACAGGCATGAGGCACTGAACTACAGGCCAGTTTCCCTAACTTGTATACCATGCAAAGTGATGGAGAAGATCGTGAGGAAAAGGCTCATACTAGATAATTGGCTTTGTAACACACCACCAGCATTGTTTCAGAGATGATAAATCGTTCCTCACAGGTTTAATAGAATTCTATGACCAAGCAACACAAATTAGGCAAGAAAGAGAAGGTTGGGCAGACTGCATTTTCTTGGACTGTCAGAAAGCCTTTGACCCAGTACCTCACAAAAGGCTGTTACAAAAAGTTGGAACAACAGGCAGGAGTAAAAGGTACGGTGCTCCTGTGGATAAGAGAGTATCTACGCAAAAGGAAACAGCGATTAACGGTGAGGGGGAAGGCATCAGAGTGGCAAGAGGTCACTGGCGGAGTTCGACAGGGCTCTGTACTTGGACTCATCCTGTTTCTAATATATGTAAACGACCTACCAGAGGGTATAGACTCATTTTTCTCAATGTTTGCTGATGATGCAACAATTATGAGAAAAATAAAAACAGATGATGATAGACAGAGACTACAGGACGACCTTGACAAACTGGTGGAATGGTCTAGAAAATGGCCTCAAAAGTTCAACACAGGAAAGTGTAAAGTAATGAAATTAGGCGAAGGGAACAGAAGGCTAATTACAATGTGCCATCTGGGAGGTGATATCCTGCTAGAGTCAAATAGAGAGAAAGATCTTGGGGTTGATATCACACCGAACCTATCCCCAGAGGCCACATCAAAAGATATCATCAGCGGCTTATGCTAGATTGGCCAACATAAGAACTGCCTTTAGAAACTTAGTAAAGAATCGTTGAAGACCCTGTATGCCACTTATGTCAAACCAATCTTGGAATATGCATCTCCAGTTTGGAGTCCACATCTAGTTAAACACAAGACAAAATTAGAGAAGATTCAGCGATATACTACCTGACTGGTCTCCTGAACTGAGAGGTATGAGGTGCGAGGAAAGGCTAAAGNATATGGATTTTTGCTTACAAAGATAATTCGGTCTTCCAATACATAGTTCTCAAAGAATGCTATTATAATTTAATAGAATTCTCCCATCATGCGAGCGGTTAGGTCATACTGCCCATATTTAGTTTCAGTTGAAGTAGAAAATCCCTTTCAAACATCGTATATGATAAACTCTGTCAACATTTTTAAGATCAACTTTACAGAAGAGTTTTCATAATCATGTTCCCAGTCATCAAAAATACGATATTCTTATAATGCCCACTCCTTCTAACACATGTAGATCGGAATATTTAACTATAGGGATGAACGAAATAAAATCTTTGATGTACAAATTATTAGGTTCATATGTTAACAGAGAGAAATGTTCATTCACCGATTTTTTATATTCATAAGCCATTTTCACATTGTACCCACTCTATATTTCAACATCCTTAGTTCCATTGGATATTCTTATTAAATTTGTAACAAAAAAAAGAACGATGATTATAATAACCTTGTAACAATAATAACCTTCTTTTAGATAATTTCATACCTAAAGCGGCTGGTAATGGAATCAAAACCCTGTCCTCTTTCATCATATTACAAAGATGATGTTTTCTTCTTTAGAAGCTTGAATGACGTTGAGAAACATAAAGGGATCATCCGTGTAAAACTATAACCTTTTTTAGATATCCTATTTAAACAAGAAAAAACTATAGTTGGATTATTATTGTATTTTTTTCGTCAATGTTCATAATAAGTTCCACAAACGTATATTGGTTATTTCAACTTCTTTCTTTGTAGTACGTAATAGGAACAGTAATTGTGAAACTGCAGGAAACTCATCAATAGATCCCATTAATATTTTTATGGAGTATACCGTTTAAATTATATTTTCATATGGGAAAAGTATTTGAGGTGGTGTTAATGAAGGATCTAAAGTAATTTCTATAGTATCAGTATTTTTTATATACTTTTCCATAAATATGTATAATTGTTGACGTGACATAATATTAGTGACAAAAGACTTTAATGGCATTATAGATGATAATAGTTTTCTATCTTTTGGGGAAAACCAAATCATTTTTCTTAATTTAATTTAATAATTATATAAATCACTATCACTCACTTTGGACCTGACTTTCGTCCTTTTTTTTCTCTTGAATCCAAACTTTGGACCTGACTTGCGTCCACTACAAAAATATTTGTATACAAATTATTTTTTATTCAATCAACTTGGGGATACTTTCAAAATGAGCGCCATAAAATTCCCGTTCTCCTTGATAGGCCTATTGGCCGCGTGGGCCTTCGGCACAAGGCGTCGACCTCGTTTGTTGATGACATCGCACGTGACCGGACCGCTCTCCCCTCGCGTCCACATCTCGTGGGGTTTTGTGCGTTTATATCGCTTCCCGTGTGTTCTCCAACCTTTATATGCATTCCACGATGGATCCTGGCCAAGATCCAAGCAGTGTTACTCCCAGAAAAGGGAATGAGTCATACAAACAGGACAAGATAAGTATGTTGTATAAAAAATACCATCGAGTGAAGCTTACACCCTCCAACATATCCGGTTTATGTGATGATTTATCTGATGTTGCGTCTGATGTAGAAGGTGAGGAAGGGTTGAGTGACTTCAACAGTGATAATTTGGATTCTGAAACAGGTATTTACGATGTTTCTAGTAGTGATGAAAGTGATGATAGTGAGGAAAGTGAACCAACCCCGCCGCCTCGTACCCGAAAGCGTACAGGACGCGTCACACAGCCAGATCCGGCTAGTCCCTGGTCCACAGACAATTGTCCACCAATTGTCGATGATTTCACTGCAACACCAAGCCTAACTATTCCGTCCCCCATCACCGCTCTGCAATTCATTCAAATATTTCTGACTAGAACGCTCATTGAATATTTCATGTATGAATCGAACCTGTATGCCACACAAATCATGGCGCATGGTAGCGAGAGCGTCAGGAAGATGTGGGTGCCTCACCGTAAAGGAAATGGCCAGATATATAGGCCTGTCCATGTTGATGGGTGTTTGCAAGCTACCAACAATGAAAATGTACTGGCAGACATCAAGACTTCGGCACACCCGTTTCTTTAATACTTTCATGTCGGGGAAGCGGTTTCATCATATTGGAAAGTTTTTCCCCTTATACAATAACCATGCCATTCCACCAAATAATTCAGACAGGTTGATCAAAATTCGAGACGTGACGGATTATCTGAAATCAAAATTTGCAGCAATATACATTCCCAAGAAACAACCGAGTCTTAATGAAGGCACGATGGCCTGGCGTGGCAGGTTATTTTTCAAGGTGTATAATCAGAACAAGCCTGAAAAATATGGTGTGAAAATGTACATGCTTGCAGAATCTATTTCTGGCTACATATATGACTGAAGTGTATTGTGGAATAGGCAAAACAGTAATGGAGACAGTCACGGGCCTGATTGAGCCCCTAATGGACGAAGGTTATCATCTCTACATGGATAACTATTATAACTCAGTCAACCTTACAGGAACGTCACGTGAACGGAAGGTTTACACATGTGGCACCATTCGATTACCACGTGGAACACCCAAGTAACTGCAAGTGAAGGCTAACGGAAAATTACCATTGGATACAACGATATTCCGCCGTAAAGATAACACCTTTATTATACTGTGGAAAGATAAACGAGTGGTATCCGTCATTACAAACTTGCACAATGCAGACACCATGCAAGTTCAAAGCAGGAAAAGTATTCGCAGACGTGACGGATCATCTTCAGTAGAACAGGCAACAGTCAACAAACCAACTGCCATTTGTGACTATAATCGCTACATGAAAGGTGTGGATCACTTTGATCAAATGGTGAAATACTACCAGTTTACCAGAAAATTTCACATGTGGACCAAGAAGATGACGTTCTATGTTCTTCAAATGGCTCTACACAATGCATTTGTATTGTATAAAAGCTACACAACTGATCAAAAGAAACTAACGTTGCTGCAGTTTCATGAGGTGGCAATGTGGGCCCTACTGAGGTGGGACACAGAGGATTGGGCTCTCACAACAGACACCTTTCCACATGCTCCGGATATAAATGCTGACGCCAGTACTTCTGATGCTGCAAATCTGTCAACCCTGGGACCATCTGGCGTCAGGCGGCCTTTATTCGCTTCAACACCACACGGCAAAGGTTCCTCATCTGACTCTGAACTCGAGGCAGGTGACTTAGACGCAACAGGTGTTGCAGGAAACGTAGCAACAGGTCGTACTCCGCCCAGCAAACACCCAAGAATTGTGGATTCCCCTGAGCGTCTCAACAGGAGGCTACATGCAATACATGCTACTTATATGCAGAAACGTCTCAAGTGTCGTGTGTGTTACAAGTCGGGAATCCGTAAAGAAACCAAGCACAAGTGCAAAACGTGTGGAGTTGCACTATGTGCTTCACCCTGCTACACAAAATACCATCGCAAGAGGGTATTTTGGGCGCAGAAGCAGTAACCCGTCGCAACACATTCACTCCACATAAAGAAACATCTCTTGAGCAACTTCAGGCACGTTTTCCTGAAGCAGGTGGAGTGAATCACAGAATGTTCAAGTTGTTGGTCTACTGTAAAAAGCCATTGGTAAGTATAGGAACATTTTTTTAGTTTGTATAAGTAAGTAATTACAGTGTATATATATATATATATATATATATATATATATATATATATATATATATATATATATATATATATATATATATATATATATATATATATATATATGTATATATATATATATATATATATATATATTTATATATATACACTGTATATATGTATATATATATATATATATATATATATATATATATATATATATATATATATATATATATATATATATATATATATATATTATATATATATATTATATATATATATATATATATATATATATATATATGTATATATATATATATATATATATATATATATATATATATATATATATATATATATATATATATATATATATATATATATATATATATATATATATATATATATATATATATATATTATATATGAATGAAAACTCACACCCAGAAGTGACTCGAACCCATACTCCCAGGAGCAAAGTAACTGGTAAAAGAATGAGGTAATTTGATAAAATGCTATGCCCAAAATAACCATCCAGGTGCCGGCGGGGAAGTAGTTCAAATAGCTTAGGCTATCGCTTCCTTATGTCCGGTCGTGACGGTCAAGCAGATTAAGGCGTCCTGTAGTTACCAGTTGCGTTGTTCCAGGGAGTATGGGTTCGAGTCACTTCTGGGGTGTGAGTTTTCATTCGCATATAGTCATGGGGACCATTCAGGCTTCTTAGCATTATATATATATAAATATATATATATATATATATATATATATATATATATATATATATATATATATATATATATATATATAATATATATATATATATATATATATATATATATATATATATATATATATTGGTATATTTTGGTAGCAATCTTTCCTGTAGACATATATTATTAAATATGACCGAAAAAGTAAGATTAATAATTCTAACACGAATTTTCTCTATTTCCTTATGTTTCTTTTTACTGGTGACGGTAAATGAAAAATCAATTCTCCAAAATTCATTTTTATTTCTAGTCTGACGCGACACTTGAGCGCGTTTCGTAAAACTTATTACATTTTCAAAGACTTTAGTTTATCTACACAACTTATGCCTGAAACAACATTGGCTCTTATACCTGCATTTGGGTGAGGTGATGTAATACAATAGTGGGGTGAAACACAGAACATGGAATACGGGGTATAGATTTGTAGAAGTTGGGTACAAATAGAACTGCATGGAATACGGGGTATAGATTTGTAGAAGTTGGGTACAAATAGAACTGCAGAAGGCCTATTGGCCCATATTTCTTGATGTTTCTATATTGGAGCGGAGTCTTGAAGTGGGTAGAATATAGTTGTGCGTTAATTGGCTGTTGATTGCTGGTGTTGACTTCTTGATGTGTAGTGCCTCGCAGATGTCAAGCCGCCTGCTGTCGCTGTATCTATCAATGATTTCTGTGTTGTTTGTTAAGATTTCTCTGGTGATGGTTTGGTTGTGGGAAGAGAATATATGTTCCTTAATGGAGCCCTGTTGCTTATGCATCGTTAAACGCCTGGAAAGAGATGTTGTTGTCTTGCCTATATACTGAGTTTTTTGGGGCTTACAGTCCCCAAGAGGGCATTTGAAGGCATAGACGACGTTTGTCTCTTTTAGAGCGTTCTGCTCCGTGTCTGGAGAGTTTCTCATGAGTAGGCTGGCCGTTTTTTTGGTTTTATAGTAAATCGTTAGTTGTATCTTCTGATTTTTGTCTGTAGGGATAACATTTCTATTAACAATATCTTTCAGGACCCTTTCCTCCGTTTTATGAGCTGTGGAGAAGAAGTTCCTGTAAAATAGTCTAATAGGGGGTATAGGTGTTGTATTAGTTGTCTCTTCAGAGGTTGCATGGCGTTTCACTTTCCTTCTTATGATGTCTTCAATGAAACCATTGGAGAAGCCGTTGTTGACTAGGACCTGCCTTACCCTACAGAGTTCTTCGTCGACTTGCTTCCATTCTGAGCTGTGGCTGAGAGCACGGTCGACATAAGCGTTAACAACACTCCTCTTGTACCTGTCTGGGCAGTCACTGTTGGCATTTAGGCACATTCCTATGTTTGTTTCCTTAGTGTAGACTGCAGTGTGGAAACCTCCGCTCCTTTCCATGACTGTTACATCTAGAAAGGGTAGCTTCCCATCCTTCTCCATCTCGTAAGTGAAACGCAACACAGAATTCTGCTCAAACGCCTCTTTCAGCTCCTGCAGATGTCTGACATCAGGTACCTGTGTAAAAATGTCGTCAACATACCTGCAGTATATGGCCGGTTTCAAGTTCAAGTCGACTAAGACTTTTTTCTCGATAGTACCCATGTAGAAGTTCGCAAACAGGACACCTAGGGGAGAACCCATGGCGACCCCATCTACTTGCTTATACATGTGCCCATCCGGGCTCAAGAAGGGTGCCTCCTTAGTACAAGCTTGGAGTAGTTTCCTCAGGATATTTTCTGGTATGTCAAGAGGAGTACAGGCCGGATCACGATACACTCGGTCCATTATCATCCCGATTGTTTCATCCACAGGTACGTTGGTAAACAGTGATTCTACGTCCAACGAGGCTCTTATCCCTGTGGCCCGTGTTCCCCGCAGTAAGTCAACAAATTCCTTCGGGGACTTCAGGCTGAAGGCGCAAGGGACATAAGGAGTCAGTAAGCCGTTGAGTCGTTTCGCCAGTCTGTACGTGGGTGTGGGTATCTGGCTGATGATTGGCCGAAGTGGGTTTCCAGGCTTATGTGTCTTGACATTTCCATACGCATATCCAGGTTTATATTCCCCAATAATCTTTGGCAGGTGGAGTCCGGATTTCTTGGCATTCACAGTTTCAATCAATTTGTTGACCTTTGCTTTCAATTCGGCTGTAGTGTCCTTCGTTACCCTTTGGAATTTAGTTTGGTCAGAGAGTATGAGGTTCATTTTCGCCAGATATTCGTCTTTCTTAAGGATGACGTATATTGGCGACTTGTCGCCTCTCCTGACAACTATCTCCTTGTTCTCACGAAGGCTCTTAGCTGCCGCTTTGAGCTCGGGGGTCGGTATGGTGCTTCTGTAGTTGCCTCGATTCTTTCCTCCTTCTGCAATAAGTTCTGCTTGTAAGGTGTCTTTGGTGGTGACCTTCTTTTGTGCTTCGAGGTCAAATATGTCGTCCAACAGGATCTCCAACTCCACTTTCCGGGCCAACGCACTTGGTCTGGACATAACGTGACAGTTTATATCCAGATTTAGGAGAGTGACTTGGTCCTCAGTGAGGTTGATTCCTGCAAGGTTCAGGAAGCCGTCTCTTGGTCGTGGAATTGCCATAGGTCCTCCATATGGCAATTTGTAAGGAACAAGCTTTAGAAACATGTGTAAGGAATCTTTCAGAACATTATATACCACATATGTCAGACCAATCCTGGAGTGTGCGGCTCCAGCATGGAGTCCATATCTAGTCAAGAATAAGACTAAACTGGAAAAGGTTCAAAGGTTTGCTACCAGACTAGTACCCGAACTGAGGGGTACGAGCTACGAAGAGAGACTACGGGAATTAAACCTCACGTCACTGGGAGACAGAAGAGTTAGAGGGGACATGATCGCCACATACAAGATTCTCAGAGGAATTGATAGGGTAGATAAAGACAAACTTTTTAACACAAGGGGCACATGCACTAGGGGACACAGGTGGAAATTGAGTGCCCAAATGAGCCATAGAGACGTAAGAAATTTTGTTTCAGTGTCAGAGTAGTAGACAAATGGAATTCATTAGGAAGTGATGCGGTGGAGGCTGACTCCATACACAGTTTCAAGTGTAGATATGATAGAGCCCAGTAGGCTCAGGAACCTGTACATTAGTTGATGACCGTTGAGAGGCGTGGACAAAGAGCCAAAGCTCAACCCCCGCAAGCAAAATTAGGTAAGTACACACACACACCCACACACACACACACACAACACACACACACACACCACACACACACACACACACACACACACACACACACGCACACACACACACACATGCGGCCCCAGCATGGCGCCCGTACCTTGTCAAGCACAAGACGAAGCTGGAAAAAGTCCAAAGGTATGCTACTAGACTAGTCCCAGAACTAAGAGGCATGAGTTATGAGGAAAAGGCTGCGGGAAATGCAACTTACAACACTGGAAGACAGAAGAGTAAGGGGGGACATGATCACAACCCACAAAATCCTCAGGGGAATCGACCAGGTAAACAAGGATGAACTATTCAACACTGGAGGGACGCGAACAAGGGGACACAGGTGGAAGTTGAGTACCCAAATGAGCCACAGAGACATTAGAAAGAACTTTTTCAGTGTCAGAGTAATTAGTAAATGGAATGCACTAGGAAGTGATGTGGTGGAGGCTGACTCCATACACAGTTTCAAATGTAGATATGATAGAGCCCAGTAGGCTCGGGAATCTGTACACCAGTTGATTGATAGTTGAGAGGCGGGACCAGAGAGCCAAAGCTCAACCCCCGCAAGCACAATTAGGCGAGTACAATTAGGTGAGTACACACACACACACACACATACACAAGTGTGTATTCACTTAGTTGTATACAACTAAGTGAATACAACTAAGTGAATACACACAGATCAGAATCAGAACTGTGAAGGATTCAGTGACTACATATGAGGCACCATAGTAACTAGATGACAAAAAGTTGTAGTAGTAGTCATATATAACCCCCACTGAACTACAGAAGACCCAGACAGGAATATGATAGAAACAATATGGCCACCAACAATATAATAGAGAGAGCAGCTTTTGTAGCTAGCAGGAACGGATCCAGACTACTAATCATGGGATGACTTCAACCATGGGAAGATAGATTGGGGGAACAGAGACCCACATGGAGGACCAGACACATGGAGAACTAAGCTGCTGGACGTGGCTACAAGAAACTTTCTCAGTCAACACGTCAAGGTACCGACAAGAATGATAGGAGAGGACGAACCAGCTTTGCTTGATCTGATATTTACCCTAAATGAGTCAGATATAAGGGAAGTTAAGTTGGAAGCCCCCTTGGGAATGAGTGATCATAGTGTATTGAGCTTTGAGTACCTGGTTGAGCTAGGAATTATCTCCCGCAAAAAAGAACTGGGAAACAAAGTGCTGGCCTACCGAAAGGAAAACTTTCAGGAGATGAATAAATTCTGTGACGGTAAAGTGTTGGAGTATTGTGATCGGCAGGTTTCCAATCGCAGATGTCAATGCCTGGTCACATAAACTAAAAAAAAAAAGACTGCTTGCCTGATAGTCTGTGGTAAGGTAAGGGAAGACACACAAAACACAAAATATGAACAATGAAATTTATTTACTCTAGAAAACAAATTTAATAAAGACAATTCCTTGGCTTGGCAAAGTGCAAATATAACAAGTGAAAAAAAAGGTAACATAAAAATGAATAATGGCTTACGTTAACAATAGGACAAAAATGAAATACAGGAAATATAAAATGGTGCTGGGAATATATGCGCAAGCTAAAAACCGCTACTTGATTACACGAGGTAAATCAATTAGATGTTCTCAGCCAGAGCACAAGATATATTCTGAGGAGGAACTGCTGGCCGTCCCCGATGTTGACTTGGCGAGGAGCATGGGTGGTGGAGAGCTGGAGTGGTGTGGTCTCGAGCAGCCAATGAGAATGCGACAGGCCGACACTTGGTAGTTGGCTAATTGAAGTACAGCAGTCGATGAGCCGGCGGTGAGGAGTGTGAGGGGGGGGTGCAGGAGGGGGTATGCAGGTGCGTGTGGCTGCCTTGACATACGTTTTGCTACTGTAGAACGTATCTTGAATGTAGCTTTGAACGTGACGGTTATAGGGAAGAGCAGGCTAAATCTCTCTTTTGAAAGAGATTATCGTCACAACTCTCCCCCGAAGCCTGTGGTTCCGGAAGAAGTCACGTTCTCGGGAGGTAGAGTGGTAGGTGGAGCTGCCTCTACCTCATGAACTCTGGAGAGGGCGTCGGCGATGATGTTATCAGGCCCCTTGATGTAACAGATTTTCAGATTGAAGCCTTGTAGATATAAAGCCCATCGCAGCAGACGTTGGTAATTGAATTAGGCTTGATGTAGGAAACGTAGAGGATTGTGGTCCGAGTAGATGGTGGTGGACCGAGCACCTTGCAGGTATGGTGCAAAGTGCTGCAAGCTCAGGACGATGGAGAGGAGTTCCTTCTCTATAGTGCTGTAGTTTTTCTGGTGAGGCTTCAAGTTGTAGCTGTAGTAGCTGACAGGTAGAACCTCCTCGCCTCGTTGCTGCATTAGGACACCCCGATGCCGGTACCACTGGCGTCGACATGGAGGATGAAAGGCTTCGTGGTATCTGGCGAGGCTAGAATAGGATTAGAACAGAGCAGGAATTTGAGTTGTTCGAAGGCAACGGTTTGCTGCATGGTCCAATTATACCGTTGCTTGGGACTGGTTAAGGTGATTAAGGGTGTTGCTACTGTACTGAATTTCCTCACAAACCTACGGTAATAAGAGGCAAGACCAAGGAAGCACAGGAGCTGCTTCCTGGTAGAAGGCTGTGGATACTCTTTGATGGCTTGAGTGTGGATATGTAACGGAGCCAGGCTGCCACTCCCTATTACATGACCCAGATAACGCACTTTACCTTTGGCAAAGGTGGACTTGCCCAGGTTGATGGTGAGGCCGGCTGTCAGGAGCTTGGCGAACATCATTGCAGCTGGAGCAGATGTTCGCTCCAGGTGTTGGATGCTACAACGATATCATCCAAATAGGCGTAGGTGTTGTCCAGCCCTGGATGACGTGGTTGACAGCTCTCTGAAAAGTGGCCAGGGCATTGCACAGTCCAAAGGGAAGGCGTTCATATCTGAAAAGTCCGAAGGGAGTAATGAAGCAGATATTTCTTTAGCTCGCTCCGTTAAGCACACCTGATAATAGCCCTTGATAAGTCCACCTGGGACAGGTAGCGGGCATTACCAATGGCGTCAAGGATGTCGTCAATCCTAGGTAATGGGTACGCATCTTTGATCGTCACAGTTTAGTTTCGATAATCAGTACACAGTCGGATCTTACCGTGGGTTTTGGTACCAAGATACATGGTGAGGCCCAGGGGGACTCACAGGGGTAGCCAGTCCATGGTCCATGAGGTACTGTACCTCATCACGCATGACTTCCTTCTTGCTAGGGCTGATTCGGTAGAATGGTTGGCGAATCGGCCGGGTGTCAGGTAGCAGTTGGATGTCGTGCCGAGTCACAGTACACTCTTGTGGATCATCTCGAAACAACTCCTGATGTTCTCTGATGAGTTTGATGAGTGAAGCACTATTATCGTCCTGAAAGTGATTATGGATCAGTAAGGATTTCCGAGTTGGAAAGCGCTGTCTCAGTGTCAGTGTTTCGGGAGGAGAAGCAGGGAAGGTCTCACTGTGGCTGTATGGACCTGTAAAGGTGGAGTAGTTGATTAGCACAGTGGGAGGAGCACCATGATATAGCTTCAGCAGGTTGACGTGGCACAACTGGGTCTTCCGCCGCCTATCGGGGGTCTCGAGAACGTAGTTGTGATTATTCCTGCACTCCTTGACACGGTAGGGTCCTGAAAACCTGTTTTGTAAAGGAGAACCTGGGATAGGGAAATAAGCTAGAACGAAGTCTCCCTGTTTGAATTTCCTTACTTGGCTGTGCTGGTCGTAATGAGTCTTCATCCTCTCTTGGGCTTTCAGTAGGTTGTTTCTGGCAAAGGAATGCACCTTCTCGAGAATGTGTTGGAGGTTTTGAAGAAACTGGGGCACATTCTGATGCTCACTGACGGTGGCATCACGTAGAGAGTCCTTGAAAGCCTTGAGAGGAGTACGGCACTTACGTCCGTAGAGCATCTCATAAGGCGATACTCCTAGTGACTCATTAGGAAGACTTCTGAAAATACACATGATGAGATCAGGTTGCTTATCCCAATCCTTAGAGGTCTCATTACAAAACTTTTTTAGGAGTGCTTTGATAATCTGATGACTACGCTCAAGAGAACCCTGTGAGGCAGGATGATAGGGGCTGGACAGTACCTGTTTGATGTTGAACTCCTCCAGTGTCCGTTTGAAGAGATCACTGGTGAAGTTGGTGCCACAGTCGCTCTGACTCTCCCTCGGAAATCCATACTGGGTGAAGATCTTCAGCAAATTTTTTACCACTGTAGCAGCCGTAATGTTCTTTACTGGAACTGCTATGGGAAATCTGGTGGTAGGACACAGGATGGTTAAGATATAGGCGTTGCCGGAACTGGTCCTAGGTAAAGGACCAACACAGTCAATAATAAGTCTGTGGAAAGGTTCCGCAGGGACCTGGATGGGTGTCAGTGGTGCTCTGGGGATAGAAACATTCGGTTTACCTGCTTTCTGACACACATGACAATTTTTGGTGTACTGTTTGACATCCTTAACCATACCTGGCCAGTAGTAGTCTTGTCGAATCCCATGGTAAGTCTTGTTAAACCCGTAGTGTGATAGTGCTCCGTGGGCCAGGTGTAGAATAGTGGGCCGCAGGCTGGTAGGAATCACTAGTTGTTCATTGTTGGCCCAATCGTCCTCCTCCTTCAGTTTACTGGGTCGGTATCTGCGATAGAGCAACTCGTTCTCTAGGAAGAACCCAGGAATACTGTCGGATTGAGTCTCAGCCTGAAAGAATAATGGTGTCAAGGTAAGATCCTCCCTCTGTAACTTACGGAACTCCACAGCGGTGAGATTTGGGGGTAGTTTCGAAGGGTCTTGAGGGACAGTGGTATTAGTAGAGCCAGCTGGTTGCGGTCGTGCAGCTTGTGCACGAGTGGTCACCAAAACAGGAGGAGAAACTTCATCACTCTCTTCAACCTTTGCTGGAACATGCTCAAAAATCGGATTATCCATAACAGAGGTACCCACCTGGGGTTTGTCCTTGACGATTAGGTTGGTCGGTTGCAGGTCTTCTGCCAAGTCGTTGCCCAGGAGAAGTTGCACTCCAGGCATGGGAAAAGGCTTTTCCCTGACGGCGACTTGGACTTCACCGGTCACGAAGGGACAATCCAGGTGGACTCTGGCTAGAGGATAAGGAGTAGTAGCAGTGAGGTCAGTGATGAAGACAGTCTCTCCGGTGTAGGCGACGTTGGGCACAGCTGATTTCAAGACTATTGATTGAAGAGCCGCTGTGTCCCTCAAGATCTTGTCATGTTCACAGAAAATGGTACCATCCGTTTTCTATGTGCGGCGGCTGGACGCCACTAGGGAAGGTAAACAGCGCACAGGACGCCTGCCAAGCTTGGGAGCTACTCTATCATGTAATCAGTTTAAGTATTAAAGTCAGTAACCAGGAATGACTTTACATCAACCTTACTACCAAGACTATCTCAGCTATACACAGACACCACACTGGCGACGAGGATGAACTGGGAACGCAGGTATTTGTTCAACAAAACACAAGGAAGGAGCATGCTGTCTCGCCCAGAGGAGGAAGGAGAAGCTGTCTGTGAGCACCATACCCGATGCTGTATGCAACCCCATGCTGTGTGCTGACTGTTGCTGTGTGCTGATCGTTGCTGTGTGCTGGCCGTTGCTGTGTGCTGGCCAATGCTGTGTGCTACCCAAGCTGTGCTGAGTGTTGCTGTGAGTTGGAGTAACAACACATGTACACAAGGGCTAGGTAAGAAGTCAGTTGCTGCTGTGTTGCGCACTGTTGTGAACTTTTGCATTAAAATGCTTGTGTGCTTTGCAAAATTAAAGTAATTACAGTGAATTCTTAAATAATATATACAGTGCAGTAAGTGTTATATATTCTGAGGAACATTTTAAGTGATAAGTTTAAATTTATTCAGTAAAAATGGCAAATGTACCTCAGTTTCCTGCATTTGATCCTGACTGTGACCAGACAAACCTGTCACAGAGGTGGGTCAAATGGCTTAAAAGGGTTGAAAATTTGTTGATAGTTTCTGATATCAAAAGTGCTGAAAGAAAGCGTGCCTTTCTGCTTCATTATGCAGGTGATAGAGTTTGTGATATCTTTGATACACTGAAAGACACTGGTGGTGCCAAAGATTATGACACTGCCAAGGCCAAATTAACTGAGCATTTCAAACCAAGGCAAAATACTGCTATGGAAATTATGCATTTCAGGAGAGCAAAACAACTCTCTAATGAAACTGTTGATCAATACCATACACGTCTGCAGGGTTTAGCAACCCATTGTGAGTTTGCTGATGTTGACAAAGAAATCAAACAGCAAATAATTGAAACATGCACATCTACACGTCTTCGTCGAAGAGCTCTAGAACTTGTTGATGATGAAAGTTCTCTTACCAAGATACTGGATATGGCTCGTCGAATGGAAGATGCTGCACGTGATGCTCGTGCCATGGAGTGCAGTGCCAACAACGGTTCTGCCACTGTTACTAACAGTCATGAAGTATGTAAGGTTCAGGGAGTACACCATGATCATAGAAGATATCATGCCAAACCTAACATTAAATTGAGCCGAGAACCACATCACAACTGGAGTCATGGAACAAGACTCAAGCAGTCACAACGACTCACATCAGAGGTTGTCAATAATAAATGTTACAATTGTGGAGGAGACTACCCACACCAAGATAATGTTTGTCCTGCTCAAGGTAAGAAGTGCTATGAGTGTAGAAAACTAAATCATTTTGGTGCTATGTGTCGTTCCGCACTAAAGAAACCACAATCAATAAATAAAAGCAATGTACGAGGATCAAGTCATAGGAGTCGAGGTGGCAAACACAATATTGCACCTCAAATCAAGAATGTTAATAATATACAAGACAACATTTCATTACAACCAGTCTCAGATGACAGTGAATGTGATTATATTTATGGAGTACAATCAATCACAAAATGGAATGATCTTCCAAACAACCCAGAGACTATAGTATACATTGCTGGCATTTGTCTCAAAATTCTCATTGACACTGGATCAAACATTGACACCATTGCTGAGTGCCACTATGAAAAATTTAAAAAACAATTCCCAAAGCTTGAAAACTATAATGGCAAAGCCACTGCCTATGCTTCAAAGGTAGCCTTACCAGTGATTGGAACTTTCACTGCAGAGATTAAGTCAAAGAATGCAATGCTCATTACTACATTCCATGTTGTTAGGAATGCAAAGGAGTCTTTACTCAGTTACAAGACTTCAACCAAATTGGGGCTACTTCAGCTTTCTAATGCTGTAGCAGTGGAATCTGCAAACAATGTTGATGCTATTGTTGCTGAATTTTCTGATCGGTTTAAATCCATAGGTTGTTATACTGATAGCAAGGTACATCTGCATATCAACCCAGATGTAATTCCAGTTGCCCAACCACATCGCCGACAACCATTCCATACTCGCAAGAAAGTCGATGCCGAACTGGATAGGCTGATAGAACTAGATATCATTGAACCGGTAACAGGCCCAACACCATGGGTAAGCCCAATTGTCACTCCACCAAAGCCGAAGAATCCAGATGAGATACGCATTTGTGTAGACATGCGTGTTCCCAACAAGGCAATAATGCGTGAACGCCATCCTACACCCACTGTAGATGATATGATTACCGCTTGAATGGTGCAACTGTATTCAGCAAGTTAGATTTAAACAAGGGCTATCATCAGCTTGAACTTGATGATGAGAGTCGATTCATCACAACGTTTACGACACATCGAGGTCTGTATAGGTACAAGCGCCTGAGTTTTGGTATTAACAGTGCTGCTGAAGTATTCCAGCACATCATCAGCCAGGTATTGCAAGATATACCTAATGCTGACAACATGTCTGATGACATCATTGTTTATGGCCGTACCCAAGCTGAACACGACAAAGCTCTTCGTGCAACATTGCAACGCTTACGAGAAAAGAATTTGACGCTAAGCCGAGCAAAGTGTGAGTTCAATCAACATAAAATTGAATTCTTTGGACATGTACTTAGTGACAAAGGTCTGTCTCCAGATCCTAAGAAAGTTGCAGATATCAAGAATGCTGCACCTCCTTCAACATCCACTGAAGTACATAGTTTTCTGGGAATGGCAAACTACTGTTCTCGCTTCATTCCAGATTTTGCTACCATTACGAAGCCTCTACGTGAGCTCCTGAAGAAAAATGCATCATGGTACTGGAGCGATGTCGAGCAAAATGCATTTGATGCTGTGAAAGATGCACTAGTAGAAAATGCGACTGCTGCATACTTTGATCCATCAATGGACACTGAGTTAACGGTGGATGCTAGTCCTGTTGGTTTAGGTGCTGTGTTAGCCCAACACAAACCTGGTCAACCAGATTCAAGAGTAGTAATTGCCTACGCCAGCCGTTCTCTCACAGATGTTGAGCAACGATACAGTCAGACAGAGAAGGAAGCTCTTGCTCTTGTATGGGGCTGTGAACACTTCAATGTGTATCTGCTTGGTGCACCCTTTACCACGATAGTCACTGACCACAAACCGTTGGAGACCATCTTCAATAATCCAAAGTCCAAACCACCAGCTCGCATTGAGAGATGGGCTCTTCGTCTGCAACCATACAACTTTACGGTGAAATACAAGCCAGGTGCAGGCAATCCCGCTGATTACATCAGTCGACATCCTGCCAACAGTTTCACCATCACCAAGCATCAGCAAGTTGCCGAGGAATATGTACACTCTGTAACCTGTGATGCAGTCCCTAAGGCTCTCACTCTTGATGAAATCCGTACTGCAACCCTAGAGGACCCAACTCTGCAAGCAACAGTGGATGCATTGACTAAGAAAAAGTTTCCACGCATCCCACCCTCAGGAGTTGACCAAGATGCATTCAAAGCACTTGAACGCATCCAGACAGAATTAAGTGTTACGCAACAACGCGACACCGTGCTGCGAGGTACTCGTATCGTCATTCCAGCTGTTCTCCAGCAACGTGCTCTGAAGCTTGCACATCAAGGACACCAAGGTCTTGTAAGGACCAAACAGCTGCTACGAGAAAAGGTGTGGTTTCCTGGCATTGATCGTCAAGCTAAGGACATGCATGATGCCTGTGTCCCTTGCCAAGCTGCAGTGGATACTTCAAGACCAACACCTCTACAACCTTCACCACTACCTGCTGCACCATGGATGGAAGTATCGATGGACTTCTGTGGACCGCTACCAACTGGAGAGTACTTGATGGTAGTCATTGATGATCACTCACGTTATCCAGAAGTAGAAATCATCACTTCCACATCTGCAAAGGCTGTCATCCCGAAACTCGACAAGATCTTTTCAAACTTTGGCATTCCTGAAGTTGTCAAGACGGACAATGGACCGCCATTTAATGGACAAGACTTTGTCAACTTTGCTGAGCATATTGGATTCAAACACCGCCGTGTGATGCCACTACATCCACAAGCAAATGGAGAAGTCGAGAGATTCATGCAACCTCTCATGAAAGCTGTACGCTGTGCTCATGCCGAAGGACGATCCTGGAAACAAGCTATGTATGCTTTTCTCAGGAACTACCGTGCAACACCGCATGGAACACTGGGCAAGTCGCCTGGCGAACTTTTATTTGGACGTCCTATGAGAATCGCACTACCTGTCATGCCAGCCAAGGTAACGGATAAACGTCTCGCTCAGAAGGATGCACTAGCCAAGGGCAAAATGAAAATTGCTCATGATCAACGTGCAAAGGAACAATTCATAAAGGTTGGAGATACTGTTCTCGTTAAAAAGAAAAAGAGGGAAAGCTAGATATGCCGTATGATACAAAACCATATAAAGTGATTAGTGTAAAAGGAACTATGGTAACAGCGAGTAATAGAGATCATAGTATAACACGTAATATGGCTTATTTCAAAGTGATTCCAACTAGTGTAGAAAATGATGAAGTGCAAAGTCGTGCAAAAGAAAAAGAAAAAATGAGTTATAACTCGATAAACAATTCATCGAGGGATATTCTTGTACTTAAGGACTCTCGTCCAAAACGTCATGTTAAACGCCCTACACGATATGATGATTAATTGTGTTCCTATGTAATGCAAAGTATTTACTTGTTATGCTGAACTAAATTTAATATTGTTTGAATAATGCAGATCTCTCATTCAATATTTTGTAACTTTGTATTACAGTTTCTTTCATGTTTGTTTAACATTGCATATGTATTTTTAACATTGAAATCCTTTGTGGTAAAGATTGTTTAAATTCTTTGTGTGTTTAATTAATGTTAAATGTATGCAATATCTCTTGATATGTTAATAACTTACTTTGTGTCAATAACTTTGCTTTGTGCTACAAGCATGGTAGACATCCTGTATTCATTCTTTTTAAAGAAAAGGAGGGATGTCATGTTCACAGAAAATGGTACCATCCGTTTTCTATGTGCGGCGGCTGGACGCCAGGAGAGAAGGTAAACAAAGCACAGGACGCCTGCCAAGCTTGGGAGCTACTATCATGTAATTATTTAAGTATTAAAGTCAGTAACCAGGAATGACTTTACATCAACCTTACAACCAAGACTATCTCAGCTATACACAGACACCACACTCATCAGCTCAAATCATCGCAGCTTTATGAGGAGAACACATCAATACTCCAAGACCAAGAGAAATCTTGTTTGGAAGGAAACAACCCAAGGAAACAACTGCACAACCCAGTACACAGGCGACCAAACTGTCGTACCGCACTCGTTGCCCATGGCCGATTTATTTTATTATTGTTTTTTTGTGAGGACTGTATCACTGACCACGTCACTCAGAGTCCTACCATGAAGGGCGAGGTGATACCCTGCTGGCATCGCCACAAGGGGCACCTTAAAACGTGTACTGAGCCTAACAGGGAAAGATAAACCAAACAGCACAATTAGGTGTTAGGTATCCCTGATTCCACCTGAAGGAATCATTTTACAACATCTGTTGGATTGGAATAAATTTCTCCAGGCCTAGGAGTGTCACAGGCATTAGGTAGGGCAGTGAATCGGTCCTCACAACGTGGAGATGTCACAAGGAAGTCAAAGAGAAAGAGGGAATGGAGGCAGCATTCAGATGAGGAGGGATAATGGACCGAGGTGCTCCAGGCATCGAAGAAAACTGCTATCGAGGCTTCACCACGTGCTTCTACCGGCAAGACACCAGACATAATGGGCCTAGAGAGGACACCATCAGTCACACACCAGCCAGTGTCAGACAATGCTTCTCTGTCCACAACCCAGCCACAAGACAGTAGAGATAGGAGAGGACACGTCCTGTCTCACACCAGACATNTAACAAGTTGTCTAGTTTGAAATTAAATTATGATTTAACTTTGTGAGTTTTGATGTAACGTCCCTTTTCACTAGGGTTCCTGTTGATGATCTGTTGTCATTCTTACGGGATCTACTCCCAAGGTATAATTTAACTTTGCCTACTAACACCATATTGAACTTATAAATTGTGCATTAAAGATAATTTTTTCAGCTTTAATGATTCATTTTATAAACAAACATTTGGGATGGCAATGGTAATCCCTCTCTCCCCGTTTTGAGCAATCTGTACATGGAATGTTTTGAAACATATATCCTTCCCAGGATTTTACCCTCAAATTTGCTTTGGTATAGGTACGTCGACGATATTTTATGCCTGTGGCCGGTTAATCATGACGAAACTGATTTTCTCAATCAAATTAATTCGCTGGTTCCGTCAATTAAATTCACAATTGAGAACGAAGTGAATGGTGTTCTGCCTTTTTTAGACATCATGATTCATAGAATTGGTAGGAGTTTCAAATTCAATGTGTATAGGAAACCTACCAATGTGTGCTCGTATGTACATTTCTATTCAAATCATCATGTTCAGGTCAAGCGGGCAGTTTTTTCTGGTATGTTTCTCAGAGCACTGAGAGTTTTGCAGTCCGGAATTTTTCAATGAAGAAATAGCATATATATTTGAAATTGGAAGAAGTTAAAATACCCAAATCGATCTTGGATTTTGCGTTTGGTCAAGCAAAAAAGACTTTCTACAAACAGACTACTAAGTCTAAACCAGAACTGAAAAATTCGTTAGTATTACCATATTCTGAGAGTCTAGTAAATCTTGCCCCAGCCCTGAAGAACCTTAATATTAATCTAGTGTTCAAAAATGATAATACAGTTAAGTCCATGTTAATTAAGAACTCGCCCTCGTCTGTAGCAGGTTGTGTGTATTCCATCCCTTGTAATGAGTGTGCATGTGTTTACATCGGCCAGACAGTAAATCTCTTTCCTCGCGTTTAAAACAGCATTCTTATGCTATTCGTACAGCCCAGCAATCCAGTGCATTGTATTTACATTCCAGTTTATGTAATCATTCTATCGACTTCACAGGGGCAAAATGTATTGTTAAAAGTAAGGATTTTGTCGAACGAAACGTGATCGAATCTGCTCTGATCAAACATTGTAATAACAGCCTTAATGTGAGCCCCGGTATGTACAAGTTGGATCCCTATTTAAGCCTCAATATAGCACGTCAAAACAATATATCAATCATTTAACACGTATGCCACTTGAGATATTAATGGGAGCTGCCTCGTATGGCAGCTCCTATTAATATCTCCTTTTAATAGCAGCAACTGCCTTCTGCAGTTACCTTCTTTCTTATAATTCCTTTCCTCCACTTATTTTTGGTGGTCAGGTGATCTGCCCAGGCGGATATAAAGGTCTGATCAGCAATGTTTTCTTTCTTGCTCTGATGAAGGCGAATTAGCCGAAAACGCGTTAAGCATTTTCTATTTTTCACATGTGGTTATTCTGCATATATATATATATATATATATATATATATATATATATATATATATATATATATATATTATATATATATATATATATATATATATATATATATATATATATCACTAAGAACTCTTTGACCCGGCAGGATTCGAACCCATGCCGTCTAGGATCACCCCTAACGTACACAGTACTGTGACCTGTGTACGTTTAGGGGTGATCCTAGACGGCATGGGTTCGAATCCTGGCCGGGTCAAAGAGTTCTTAGTGATATATGGCTTGCGCGTTCATGCAGCTTTCTCACATATATATATATATATATATATATATATATATATATATATATATATACTGTATATATATACTGTAACCCCACGATTATCTGGGATTCGAACATCTGGAATACGCCCTTATACAGCCAAAATCGTGACCGGATAAAGTTATCTCAATATCCGGCAAAATGGCCACAGGAGCCAGATAAATGCTAGTTTAGCCGGATAAAATATCGAGCCAGTTAATTTGCTGTCGATGTTACACTATCCGGACAGTCAGCCGAATAATCATGGAATTTTCCGTATATGAAAACCATGAGGGGGGCCGAACTGTATTAATCCCGTCTGCCTGTGGCTCGAGGCGCATGGTGTAGGCGGGTGTGGGGTGGGTGGCTGGTGTCGGAAGAGAGCAGAGCATTGGGAGGGACCACCTGGGGGGATGAGGGGGGGGGGGATGGGGAGCGGCCTATATACTGCAGTACAGGAAATACCATCAATTTTAGAACAGTTCATCATAGCCAAAGTCAAAAGAAATACTAGTAATTATGTAATAAAAAATAACATACAAATTTCCTAAAAGCAATTTGCACAGGCTGAAGTTTCCTTCAATTTTTTTTTTCCTACTGGCGGCCTACGTAACGTGCCTCCTTCCTGCCCCGACTGGACCCGTCCAGGCCTGGTCAAGGCATGTGCTCTCTATCCTCGTGTTACACCACAGTGCCATGCTGTTAGTGAAATTTTTTTTGAAATAACTTTTTTATTTTCATAGGCACTTTTAACATATTTGGCCAAGACTATGTCTGGTAGTATCATGAATCGTTCTGGAGGTGTTAAGAGGAAGAAGGTTGTCCTAACAATTAAGGACAAGCTACGTGATATACAACTTTGTGAAAATGGCCGGTCGACCTCAAGTGTTGCCAAGGAATTTAATATAGGCACTAGTACTGTTTCTGATATAAGGAAACAAAAAGAGAAACTTATGAAATTCATTTCAACCTGTGAAAGTGAAGGTGCAAGCACTAGCAGAGGTTGTGGTAGAAAGACTATGAAAACTTCGATGCATGTACAGTTGGATGAGGCTGTGTACAAGTGGTTTGCTCAGCACCGCACAGCTGGCGTGACAATTCGTGGCCAAAAGTACAAAATGCTGCAAGCAGGTTTGCTGCAAGCCTTGGAATAAAGGATTTTGAAGCGAGTGAAGGGTGGGTTTCAAGGTTCATGGGTAGGCACAATATTGTGAAGAGGAAAATTGTTGGTGAAAAATTGGGTGCAGACGAAAGCAGTGTAGAACCATTTAAACAGAAATTAAGAGCATACATTGTGGCAAATAATTTATATTCGTATCAAATTTATAATGCAGATGAAACTGGGTTGTATTGGAGGAGTTTACCTTAAAAAACTCTAGCAATCAGTAGTGAGGGTTGCGTGCCAAGATGTAAGGTCAACAAGGACAGGCTCTCGGCCATGATGTGTGCGAATGCCGACGGCACAGACAGAATCATGTGTGCAATTGTTGGCAATTCTAAGAAACCAAGAGCCTTGCAAATATGCATGGACAGACTGCCAGTCAAATATTATAGCTCACAAAATGCATGGTTTACACAAGAGATCTTTCTTTTCTGGTTTCATGACATGTTCTGCAGGGAAGTTTGTGCCTATCAAGTTAAGAAAGTCAAAGTAAGGCCAAGCGAATTTCGGGCTTACTGCTGCTTGATAATACGCCTGCCCACCCCAAAATTGACACGTTAACCTCACAAGATGGCAAGATAACGTGTATGGCACTTCCTCCTAACACAATCTCTCTCATTCAGCCTATGGATCAGGGAGTTATCTGTGCCATGAAGAGGTTGTACACCAAAAAGATGCTAAACGAAGTTTTGATGGTTTTGCCTCTCCGGAAGATATTGAACTCGGTGTGGATTACAGGGCTAAAAAAACTTCGGAATTTGGAAAACTATACAATCAAGGAAGCCATCTACAACTGGGTCAAGGTTGGAGAGAAATAAAGGAATCGACTTTGAAAAATTCCTGGAAAAAATTCCTCACGTCTACGGTCAGCAATGAGGAGGATGCAGAAATGGATTTTGAAAGATTTACAGATGAAATCCATGGAATGTTAGAAACGCCGGCGAAAATTACAAAGACAGGATGTGGTTGATTGGCTTGAAACGATGCCAATGACCCAGGATAGGTGTAATGAGTGAAGACGAGATTCTAGAGCTTTTACTGGTGAGGTCGACATAGAGATACGTAGCTACGAGGATGAGGGAAGGGGATGTTCCTCCATTCTGGATGTTTATATATAATCTCTTATATATATAAGAGATTATATATTATAACATCTATATAATCTATTCCACAACCAGACCATCACCAGAGAAGTCTTAACAAACAACACAGAAACTCATCGATAGATACTGCGATAGCAGGCGGCTTGACATCTGTGGAGGCACTACACATCAAGAAGTCACACCAAGCAATCAACAGACAATTAATGCACAATATATTCTACCCACTTCAAGACTCCGTACCAATATAGAAGCATAAAGAGGAATTTGGGCTAATAGGCTCTTTGCAGTTACATGCATTCTTCCCTTTCATTTATACCCATTGAACCCGTGTTCTGTCTTGTGTTGAAAGTTTGTTCACCTCATCNCTCCAGTATCACCGTCAACAATTCCAGGCTATCAACACGCCTCCAGGGCCATGAAACCACCGTCAACACAATTCCAGGCCATCACCACGCCTCCATGGCCATCAACACGACCGTCAACACAATTCCAGGCCATCAACACCACCGTCAACACAATTCTAGCCATCAACACACCTCCAGGTCCATGAACACCACCGTCACACAATTCTAGGCCATCAACACTCCTCCAGGGCCATCACACCCCCGTCAACACAATTTCAGGCATCATCACCCAACACCACCATCAACACACCATCCAGCCTACTACCACAAGCTTATATATATACTACAATGTTTAAGAACAAATAAAAGAAAACAGCACCTTAACTATTAAAGATGCAGCAGGATTTTGTTGATAAGCCAGCAGCAGTCCCTCTCGACACGGTTTTAAAATGGCCAACTACCACAAAATGCAACGAGCCTAAGAATGTCCAACTCTAGCATTATCTAAACGCTATTATATATTATTAAATATACGAAACATAACCCGCCATCGATTGGGATAGTATGAACATGTTTTCTATAAATTTTCGTTTTCTCGAAATAGGCTCCTGTAGCTATTAAGCTACATAGCCTATTTGGGAGAACGACATTGTACTGTATCTTCGTGGTAAGACTATTGTATGTTGACACGACCAGTGTAATCGATGTAGATTTTTTTTATTTGTTGCCGGTCTAAACCCATCCTTGTGTGACATTTTACCATATAATAATCCATCAAGTCTCCATGCACTTATGCAAGCATCTGCCTCAGTATCATTGTAAAATTTTACTCGTAAATCTAATCTTACCCTATTCTTTTTAAATTTTAAATTTAATTGTATTGATTTATGTCATTTATTGAAATTAATTATTGATCTCATTTTGTTCTCTAATTAAGTTCAGACTAATTATAGGTTAAAAACTAAGCTAAATAAAATTTATTATCTTTAGATTATTTTACTTTACAATTATCATTTGTCAATTTTTTATATATTCATCTTGTCAGTCTCTACTGATTTTTTGTTCTCTCCACCAAACTTGTGTATCCTCCATGGCTATCTAGTGACCTGAGTGTATCTCTATTTAAACTACCTCATTTTGTCTTAGTGTAACTTTAGTATTAAACTATAGTGTACTTATAATAGTATAGTAAGCAAGCTTTTCATTTTATAGATTTCATAATTGCTTTTTTACTTTTTTGGTCATCTATTGTTATTAATTATTCTAGTTCATTTTTTACATTCCTAGTTCCCATTAAGTTTACTTTAAGTTTATATTACTTTAGAATTTTTATTCTACTTTTCTTTATTTTCTATTTTCTATTTTGCTACTCTTGCCTTGTTTCCTGCAACCAGCCTTTTTATGCAGACAAGTATAGACCCAGAACTAAACCTCTTATCCACTATCTATGACAATCATCACTTTAATGATCAAATTGCAGATATTTTACAGCACATGATGTAAACAATGTATTAACACATAATCACAATATCTCTGTAATCAACTTGAACGTTAGATCCCTAGGTAAACACTTCGATGATGTTAGTGCCTTGATTGAAACTATTGACAACAAATTCTCTTTTATTATACTTACTGAAACGTGGTTGAAAGAGGATACTACTCAACTCTTTAACATGCCTAACTACTCGGCAATTCACAACTGTCGTCAAATTCAGAGAGGTGGTGGTACTGCTCTTTACTACCACCAAGAACTAACATGCTTAAAAATAATTAGAACTAGAGACTGCTGTGGGGAGTATATCTTCGCCAGTTTCAGAGTCAAGGGTGCCGAGTCTGTCCTGTCTGTGGGTGCAGTCTATAGAATTCCTAACACTGATGTGTCCGAATTCAATTCAAACCTTAGAAATCTAATACTCGATAACAGACTGAACAAAAACCATCTAATTATCGCAGGGGACTTTAATATTGACCTCTGCGAGCCTGAACACCCTACTGCTGTTAGCTTCCTCAACTGTATGAATTCCTGCTTCCTCATACCCTTAATCACTAGACCTACTAGAATCACTGATAGTACTGCCACGACTCTGATCACATTGGACCAACATAACCTCTCCGCTTACTTCAGGTATAATCACCGATAGCACTACAGACCATTACCCCACATTTCTCTTAACTAACATTATCAAACCACCTCTTGAGTCAAGGGAGTTAAGCTTTAGGCTGCACAATGAAACTGCTATAGACAATTTTATAACTGCTGCTGATAATGTCAACTGGGAATCCGAGTTAGGTAACATAGGGGACATCAACCTAGCAGTGCAATCTTTTCTTCAAAAAACTCTTAACCTTTATAACACCCACTGTCCTAGGCTTACAAAACAAGTCACAACCAAAAGGCTTAACAATCCTTGGCTTACAAAGGGAATACTTAAATCCATTAATAAAAAACATGACCTTGAGAAGAAGTATAGGTTAGGAACCGTCTCCAAAGAATTTCAAAGAATTACTCGTTATTGCTATCTAAAATAATTAGACGAGCCAAAACTAAATACTACGAAGATAAATTTACCCAAATAAAGAGCAACATTAAAAAAACTTGGAGCACAATCTCACAAATATTGGGATCAAAGAAGATTTTAAATAACAAACCAACACTCCTGTCCAATAACGATGGTCAGCTTTCAGCCTCTGATTCTGCTATTGAGTTCAATAGGTTCTTCTCTTCCATTGGGTCATCCCTTGCAAATGATATTCCATCTTCCAGTACTGATGTTAAGGACTATCTTACAGGTAACTATCCACAGTCTCTGTACCTAAAGCCTACTAATTCCACTGACGTCAATGAGATAATCCTTTCCCTTAAAACCAAGTCTAGTGCCCTTGATGAGATACCAACTTTAATTTACAAAAAAGCCTCCAGATCTTTAGCCCCTGCTATTGCATTGCTCTTCAACAAGTCACTTGAACTCCAAACCTTTCCAGATATTCTAAAGAAAGCGAGAGTAACCCTGTCCACAAATGTGGTGATCTCACAGATGTTAACAACTACAGACCTATATCAATCCTGCCTAACTTGTCAAAAATATTTGAAAAACTAATCTACAAGCAGCTTTACTCTTATCTAGCCAAACACAATATACTTAGCTCTTGTCAATATGGCTTCAGACCCAAAAAAAGCACTAACGATGCACTTATTAGTATGATTAACTTGATTCATGCAGCTCTTGATAAAAATGAGTTCCCTGTTGGGTTATTTGTGGACCTGCGTAAGGCTTTTGACACTGTCAACCACCAAAACCTTCTTCTTAAATTACATCATTATGGAGTCAGAGGACACTCCCTGCAATACCTCAAATCTTACCTTACTGACAGGCTCCAGTATGTTTCTGTGAATAATTCAATTTCTCCCACCCTACCCATCAACATTGGTGTTCCTCAGGGCAGCATACTTGGCCCTCTCCTCTTTCTCATCTACATTAATGACCTTCCAAATGCCTCCCAACACCTCAAACCAATTCTATTTGCTGACGACACAACCTTCATTTACTCCAGTCCTGACCCCTTGCTCTAAATGCCACAGTAAATACTGAGCTAAATAAAGTCCATCTTTGGCTAACTGCCAACAAACTCACCCTTAACATTGACAAAACTTTCTATATTCTGTTTGGCAATAAATCCTCTAATCAAATAAATCTCAAAATAAACAATACCCAAATTTGTAACAAATTAGATGGCAAGTTCCTTGGCGTTCTCATTGACCACAAGCTGAATTTCCAGGGACACATTCTAAATATATCAAAAAAAGTTTCAAAAACTGTTGGCATTCTTTCTAAGATCAGATATTATGTACCCCGACCTGCCCTGGTGACTCTCTATTACTCCTCTATATCCATATCTCAACTATGGTATTTGTGCTTGGGGTTCTACTACCCAAAATCATTTACGTCCTCTAATTACTCAACACAAAGCTGCTATTAGGACAATATCCAACTCTGGCCCCAGACATCACTCGGTACCCCTACTCAAATCTCTGAATATGTTAGATATTAAGTCACTGCACATTCTCTCATGTGTATCATACATATATAAAACGCTGAACTGTAATGCCAATCCTGAACTCAAAAGCTTCATTGAAGGTTGTAACAGAACCCATGAGCACCACACCAGAAATAAATACAGTTTTGATATTCCAAGAGTACGACTTAATCAAACTAGAAATGCTCTACAAATCAAGGGACCCAGAATGTGGAATGACCTTCCCAACCATGTTAAAGACTGTACCTCTCTCAACCAGTTTAAGATTAAAACTAAACACTACCTAATAAATTCCCTGTAACCTACCTTACCCTCTATTGTCAACCCATGTCTGTTATTTTTTTTCAACGCTGTTTGTCAACCTTTTGTATTTGTGCTGCTTTTTCAGTCATGTTCCCCTTTTTTTTTATCTTTATTTGTATTTGTTCTCAACACATTTTATTGTTTATGCTCAATTAGTATTAAGTTCTAGATATTAATGTTTTTCCTGCCCGAAACGCCTTGCGTAATAGTGGCTTTAGGCATTGTATGTACTAGCTCTATCTATAAATCAATCCATTAATGTAACATCACTTGCATGTATGTACCTTACCTGAATAAACATATTTATTTATATTTATTTATTTACATGTCCTTGTAGAAAATTCTATTGCAAACACATTGGTACAAAAATTAAATACGTACATTGAAAATTAAGGTCAGGACAGTGAAAAGAATACACTTTTCAATACTAATTTCGTCGATGTGTGGTAACAGGAAACACTTCGCCACTTCCACACTCTTGAGGGTGGACGCGATCATGATTCTACATTTATATGCATATGTTCGTATAGGGAATTTTATTGCGATTTCAGTGATACCACATTTAATGCTGTAGGACAAGTGTGGAGTTTACAACCCTGAAAACAATAGAAACATTTCATCGCTGTTTGAAGCTCACGGTTAGTGAGTGACATAGTTGTTTATTTGCTGCTGGTCTAACGCATCCTTGTG
Source organism: Procambarus virginalis (assembly GCA_020271785.1). Classification (NCBI taxonomy): domain Eukaryota; kingdom Metazoa; phylum Arthropoda; class Malacostraca; order Decapoda; family Cambaridae; genus Procambarus; species Procambarus virginalis. The sequence continues at coordinate 52,708 of WNGS01162101.1, forward strand.
TGACATTTTATACATCTGTTTTTGTAGAACATTCTATTGCAAACACATTGGGCACTGCCCAATAAACTCGCCCCTCGGAGCAAAATTAAAAAAAAATAAATTTTAATCTTGGTGGAACATAAAATGGCTGCCTGTGTTTATGCTGTCGTCAGATGGCGCTGTGACGTCACAGGTAAGGGTAGCACGTACTGCGCATTAATGTCTCAATCCCTCGTTATTTATTTATTTATTTTATTTATTTATATATAAACAAGAACGTACATTGGGGGTTAAGAGACAACATAGAGTTTAAATTGGAATTACAATCTTGTAAAGCCACTAGCTTGCATAGCGTTTCAGACAAGTCCTTAAACTAACCTTTGAGCAATTCCTTAAACAAACAAAGTTATAGATATAAGAGCAAAATTGATAAAAAGTGTTTAACAGATACATTACAGCTTTACTTTACAAGTACAGATGATTTTAAGTAGGATAATTACAGTAAAATTGTAAAAAAAAAAATTATGCATACGATGCAAGATTATCAACACAAAAGCAGATCAGAACAATACACAATAATAACAATACATAATAATGAACAAGGAATCCTAAGTACAATTAGGAAAACATTTCAGGGTT
>WNGS01162103.1:30375-51754 GCA_020271785.1 Procambarus virginalis
AGTGTGAGAGGAGAGGGAGTGAACAGTGTCAAGTGTGAGAGGGGAGTGAACAGTGTCAAGTGTGAGAGGGAGGTGAACAGTGTCAAGTGTGAGAGGGGAGGTGAACAGTGTCAAGTGTGAGAGAGAGGGTGAACAGTGTCAAGTGTGAGAGGAGAGGGTGAACAGTGTCAAGTGTGAGAGGGATGAACAGTGTCAAGTGTGAGAGGGGAGGGTGAACAGTGTCAAGTGTGAGAGGAGAGGGAGTGAACAGTGTCAAGTGTGAGAGGGAGTGAACAGTGTCAAGTGTGAGAGGGAGTGAACAGTGTCAAGTGTGAGAGGGGGTGAACAGTGTCAAGTGTGAGAGGGGAGTGAACAGTGTCAAGTGTGAGAGGGAGTGAACAGTGTCAAGTGTGAGAGGGAGTGAACAGTGTCAAGTGTGAGAGGGAGTGAACAGTGTCAAGTGTGAGAGGGAGGGAACAGTGTCAAGTGTGAGAGGGAGTGAACAGTGTCAAGTGTGAGAGGGGGAGTGAACAGTGTCAAGTGTGAGAGGAGTGAACAGTGTCAAGTGTGAGAGGAGAGGGTGAACAGTGTCAAGTGTGAGAGGGGAGTGAACAGTGTCAAGTGTGAGAGGGAGGTGAACAGTGTCAAGTGTGAGAGGAGAGGGAGTGAACAGTGTCAAGTGTGAGAGGAGAGGGAGTGAACAGTGTCAAGTGTGAGAGGAGAGGGAGTGAACAGTGTCAAGTGTGAGAGGGAGTGAACAGTGTCAAGTGTGAGAGGAGAGGGAGTGAACAGTGTCAAGTGTGAGAGGGAGTGAACAGTGTCAAGTGTGAGAGGAGAGGGTGAACAGTGTCAAGTGTGAGAGAGGAGTGAACAGTGTCAAGTGTGAGAGGAGATGGAGTGAACAGTGTCAAGTGTGAGAGGAGAGGGAGTGAACAGTGTCAAGTGTGAGAGGGAGTGAACAGTGTCAAGTGTGAGAGGGAGGGTGAACAGTGTCAAGTGTGAGAGGGAGTGAACAGTGTCAAGTGTGAGAGGGAGTGAACAGTGTCAAGTGTGAGAGGGGAGTGAACAGTGTCAAGTGTGAGAGGGAGTGAACAGTGTCAAGTGTGAGAGGGAGTGAACAGTGTCAAGTGTGAGAGGGGGTGAACAGTGTCAAGTGTGAGAGGGAGTGAACAGTGTCAAGTGTGAGAGGGGAGTGAACAGTGTCAAGTGTGAGAGGGAGTGAACAGTGTCAAGTGTGAGAGGGAGTGAACAGTGTCAAGTGTGAGAGGGGAGTGAACAGTGTCAAGTGTGAGAGAGAGGGTGAACAGTGTCAAGTGTGAGAGGAGAGGGTGAACAGTGTCAAGTGTGAGAGGGGTGAACAGTGTCAAGTGTGAGAGGGAGGTGAACAGTGTCAAGTGTGAGAGGGAGGGTGAACAGTGTCAAGTGTGAGAGGAGAGGTGAACAGTGTCAAGTGTGAGAGGAGAGGGTGAACAGTGTCAAGTGTGAGAGGAGAGGGAGTGAACAGTGTCAAGTGTGAGAGGGAGTGAACAGTGTCAAGTGTGAGAGGGAGGGTGAACAGTGTCAAGTGTGAGAGGGGTGAACAGTGTCAAGTGTGAGAGGGAGTGAACAGTGTCAAGTGTGAGAGGGAGTGAACAGTGTCAAGTGGAGAGAGGAGGGAGTGAACAGTGTCAAGTGTGAGAGGGAGTGAACAGTGTCAAGTGTGAGAGGGAGTGAACAGTGTCAAGTGTGAGAGGGAGTGAACAGTGTCAAGTGTGAGAGGGAGTGAACAGTGTCAAGTGTGAGAGGGAGTGAACAGTGTCAAGTGTGAGAGGGAGTGAACAGTGTCAAGTGTGAGAGGGGAGTGAACAGTGTCAAGTGTGAGAGGGAGTGAACAGTGTCAAGTGTGAGAGGGAGGGTGAACAGTGTCAAGTGTGAGAGGGGAGTGAACAGTGTCAAGTGTGAGAGGAGAGTGAACAGTGTCAAGTGTGAGAGGAGAGGGTGAACAGTGTCAAGTGTGAGGAGGGAGTGAACAGTGTCAAGTGTGAGAGAGGAGTGAACAGTGTCAAGTGTGAGAGGGGAGTGAACAGTGTCAAGTGTGAGAGGAGAGGGAGTGAACAGTGTCAAGTGTGAGAGGAGAGGAGTGAACAGTGTCAAGTGTGAGAGGGGAGTGAACAGTGTCAAGTGTGAGAGGAGAGGGTGAACAGTGTCAAGTGTGAGAGGAGAGGGTGAACAGTGTCAAGTGTGAGAGGAGAGGGAGTGAACAGTGTCAAGTGTGAGAGAGAGGAGTGAACAGTGTCAAGTGTGAGAGGGAGTGAACAGTGTCAAGTGTGAGAGAGGAGGGTGAACAGTGTCAAGTGTGAGAGGAGAGTGAACAGTGTCAAGTGTGAGAGGAGTGAACAGTGTCAAGTGTGAGAGGGGAGGGTGAACAGTGTCAAGTGTGAGAGGGAGTGAACAGTGTCAAGTGTGAGAGGGGAGTGAACAGTGTCAAGTGTGAGAGGGGGTGAACAGTGTCAAGTGTGAGAGGGAGTGAACAGTGTCAAGTGTGAGAGGGGAGTGAACAGTGTCAAGTGTGAGAGGGAGTGAACAGTGTCAAGTGTGAGAGGGAGTGAACAGTGTCAAGTGTGAGATGGAGTGAACAGTGTCAAGTGTGAGAGGAGAGGGTGAACAGTGTCAAGTGTGAGAGGAGAGGGTGAACAGTGTCAAGTGTGAGAGGAAAGGGTGAACAGTGTCAAGTGTGAGAGGGAGTGAACAGTGTCAAGTGTGAGAGGGAGTGAACAGTGTCAAGTGTGAGAGGGAGTGAACAGTGTCAAGTGTGAGAGGAGAGGGTGAACAGTGTCAAGTGTGAGAGGAGAGGGTGAACAGTGTCAAGTGTGAGAGGAAAGGGTGAACAGTGTCAAGTGTGAGAGGAGAGGGTGAACAGTGTCAAGTGTGAGAGGAGAGGGTGAACAGTGTCAAGTGTGAGAGGAGAGGGTGAACAGTGTCAAGTGTGAGAGGAGAGGGTGAACAGTGTCAAGTGTGAGAGGAGAGGGTGAACAGTGTCAAGTGTGAGAGGGGGTGAACAGTGTCAAGTGTGAGGTGGGGGTGAACAGTGTCAAGTGTGAGAGGGGGTGAGAGCCGGTCTTCCTGACACATCACAATGGAGAACAGAACCAGCTCCAATATTTCCGGATATTGCCACTTGCACTGTTAGCACTGTCGTGGGGCCGAGAGACCGTGACTGTGGCGCGGCTCCTGCCAGCCCTGGCCAAGGGGACCCTGGCGGGGGTGTTGCGTCCCTGGGGGACGTTGGGGATTCGAGGACGGGGGTCTTGCTCCCCCTAGAGTACGTTGGGGTGTGGGAGGGGGAGTTGCGTCCCTGGAGGGACCTGACGGGTGGGTGTGCAGGACGGTGATCATTACCCTGAGGATGTTAGTGTGGTACAATGGGGTGCTGGAGACGTCTGGTCATGGGAGAACAATGGGGTGCTGGAGACGTCTGGTCATGGGAGAACAATGGGGTGCTGGAGACGTCTGATCACAGGAGAACAATGGGGTGCTGGAGACGTCTGGTCATGGGAGAACAATGGGGTGCTAGAGACGTCTGGTCATGGGAGAACAATGGGGTGCTGGAGACGTCTGGTCATGGGAGAACAATGGGGTGCTGGAGACGTCTGATCACAGGAGAACAATGGGGTGCTGGAGACGTCTGGTCATGGGAGAACAATGGGATGCTGGAGACGTCTGGTCATGGGAGAACATTGGGGTGCTGGAGACGTCTGGTCATGGGAGAACAATGGGGTGCTGGAGACGTCTGGTCATGGGAGAACATTGGGGTGCTGGAGACGTCTGGTCATGGGAGAACAATGGGGTGCTGGAGACGTCTGATCACAGGAGAACAATGGGGTGCTGGAGACGTCTGGTCATGGGAGAACAATGGGGTGCTGGAGACGTCTGGTCATGGGAGAACAATGGGGTGCTGGAGACGTCTGGTCATAGGAGAACAATGGGGTGCTGGAGACGTCTGGTCATAGGAGAACAATGGGGTGCTGGAGACGTCTGGTCATGACAGAATGAGAGGATGCAGCACACGGCGGTGCTGCCAAGCCTCGGTGTCTCCTCGGGTTCTCTCGTCGCGAAAGAGAGTCAAAACACGAGTCAAGAATCAATGGCACTCTGGCGGGCGCCCGACGACCGGACCCGACGACAGGCCCCGACGACAGGCCCCGACGACAGGCCCCGACGACACGACCCAACGACACGACCCGACGACAGGACCCGACGATAGGACCCGACGACAGGCCCCGACGACAGAACCCGACGACAGGCCCCGACGACAGAACCTGACGACAGGCCCCGACGACAGGCCCCGATGACACGACCCGACGACAGGACCCGACGATAGGACCCGACGACAGGACCCGACGACACGACCCGACGACACGACCCGACGACAGAACCCGACGACAGGCCCCGACGACAGAACCCGACGACAGGCCCCAACGACACGACCCGACGACAGAACCCGACGACAGGACCCGATGATAGGACCCGACGACAGGACCCGACGACACGACCCGACGACACGACCCGACGACAGAACCCGACGACAGGCCCCGACGACAGAACCCGACGACAGGCCCCAACGACACGACCCGACGACAGAACCGGACGACAGGCCCCGACGACAGAACCCGACGACAGGCCCCGACGACAGGCCCCCACGACACGACCCGACGACACGACCCGACGACACGACCCGACAACAGGCCCCGACGACACGACCCGACGACACGACCCGACGACAGGACCCGACGACAGAACCCGACGACAGGCCCCGACGACAGGCCCCGACGACACGACCCGACGACACGACCCGACGACACGACCCGACAACAGGACCCGACGACAGGCCCCGACGACACGACCCGACGACACGACCCGACGACAGGACCCGACGACACGACCCGACAACAGGACCCGACGACAGGCCCCGACGACACGACCCGACGACAGGACCCGACGACACGACCCGACAACAGGACCCGACGACAGGACCCGACAACAGGACCCGACGACAGGCCCCGACGACAGGCCCCGACGACAGGCCCCGACGACACGACCCGACGACAGGCCCCGACGACATGACCCGACGACAGGCCCCGACGACAGGACCCGACCACAGGCCCCGACGACACGACCCGACGACAGGCCCCGACGACAGGCCCCGACGACAGGCCCCGACGACAGGCCCCGACGACAGGCCCCGACGACAGGACCCGACGACACGACCCGACGACAGGACCCGACGACACGACCCGACGACAGGACCCGACGACAGGACCCGACGACACGACCCGACGACAGGCCCCGACGACAGGCCCCGACGATAGGCCCCGACGACACGACCCGACGACAGGACCCGACGACACGACCCGACGACAGGACCCGACGACAGGACCCGACGACAGGACCCGACGACAGGCCCCGACGACACGACCCGACGACACGACCCGACGACAGGACCCGACGACAGGACCCGACGACACGACCCGACGACAGGCCCCGACGACAGGCCCCGACGATAGGCCCCGACGACACGACCCGACGACAGGACCCGACGACAGGATCCGACGACAGGACCCGACGACAGGACCCGACGACAGGACCCGACGACAGGCCCCGACGACAACACTGAAGCTTTTCATCAATTTACATAAACATTGAAGGGCGTCTTGGCTCACTCCCAGGCCGAGCTGTTCCGGTCGTGACGTCATGTTTCTGGGGATGAGTTCTCGTTCATAATGTCTCTGGTCTATAGATAAATGGGGAGCTGTGAGGGTGTAGACTGTTGTGGGAGGCATCTTGCAGCGTCGTTAGCCAGGGATTACCTCGACGTGACTTACAAACTCTTCGTCCCAGACACTGATGAGTGAGAGTTGTAGTCACTAGTTGTAATCACCTAGTTGTACTCACCTAGTTGTACTCACTCAGTTGTACTCACCTAGTTGTAGTCACCTAGTTGTAGTCACGCACTTGTACTCATCTAGTTGTAGTCACGCAGTTGTACTCACCTTGTTGTACTCACCCAGTTGTAGTCACCTAGTTGTAGTCACCTAGTGTACTCACCAAGTTGTCCTTTCAGAGGTTGAACTTTAGCGCTTTGATCCCGCCTCTCGTCTGTCAATCAACTGGTGTACAGATTCTGGAGCTTAGAGGGCTCTGTTACGAACCCTCCCATAACCGGGTTCTTTTAAACCCTACGATCCTTCCCAAGGTCAGAGATCCAGAGCCTTGGTGGAGATGTAGTGTAAGGTTTAAGGTAAGAAATGAAATTGCACTTAAAACTATCACTTATTATTATCTACGAACGCTACTATTTACAGCCCTCTGACGAGGTCGTCCAGTGCTCCACTAAAACTCCGGCTAGTACACGCCAACAGTGAAGTTCTCAGTGCTCCACTAGCACTCTGGCTAGTACACTCCAACAGTGAAGTTCTCAGTGTTCCACTAGCACTCTGACTAGTACACGCCAACAGTGAAGTTCTCAGTGCTCCACTAGCACTCTGACTAGTACACTGCAACAGTGAAGTTCTCAGTGCTCCACTAGCACTCTGACTAGCACCAGTCACCGACACTGAGCACTGAGGCAAGATTCACGAAGCAGTTACGCAAGTACTTACGAACGTGTACATTATTCCTCAATCACTGACGGCTTTGGTTACATTTATTAAACAGTTTACAAGCATGACAATCAACTGTAGTTATTGTTATAAACAGCCTCCAGGTGCTTCGGAGATTATTAACTGTTTAGTAATTGTAAACAAAACCGTCAAAAATTGAGGAAAGATGTGCACGTTCATAAGTGCTTGCGTAACTGCTTCGTGAATCTGGCTGGACACTAATATTAATGGAAGCGTCAACTGTTTAACTCGGATCCTGGATCATAGATGACGCCGAGGTCCGTCACAGGCTCTATCATATCTACATTTGAGTCTGTGTATGGAGTCAGCCCAGGCTCATCTGGGTACTAAGTTTCCACCTGTGACTCATTGTTCGTCTGGAAGACCTCCAGCTTTTCCAGGTCGTCCTGTAGTTTCTGTCTATCTTCATCTGTCTTGATTCTTCTCATAATTTTTGCATCATCAGGAAGCAGTGATTGAAGCATCAGGAAGTCCCTTCTCTCCAGATGTTTTACTGGATTTTTTTTTCACGATCTTCTCCATCACCTTGCATGGTATACAAGTCAAGGACACTGGCCTGTAGTTCAGTGTCTCTTATCTGTCATCTTTTTATATATTAGGACTACATTAGCCATCTTCCATATTTCTGGTAGGTCACCCGTCTCCAGTGATCTACTATGAACTATGGCGAGTGTCAAGCAAAGTACCTCTGCACACTCTGCACTCTTTCAATACCCATGGAGAAATTCAGTCTGGACGAACAGCCTTTTTCACATCCAGTTCCAACAGGTGTCTCTTGACCTCGTCTTTTGTAATTTCGAACCCTTCCAAGGCCGCCTGGTTTACTGCCACCTCTCCTAGCGCAATGACCTCACCTTGTTCTATTGCGAAGTCCTCCTAGAACCTCTTGTTGAGTTCTTCACACACCTCTTTGTCAATCTCTGTATATCTGTCCTCACCCATCCAAAGTTTCATCACCTGTTCTTTCACTGTTGTTTCCCTCCTGATGTGACTGTGGAGTAGCTTTGGTTCGGTCTTGGCTTTGTTTGCTACATAATTTTCAAATTTTTTCTCTGCTTTTCTTCTCATACTAACATACTCATTCCTGGTTCTCTGGTATCTCTCTTTGCTTTCTGGTGTTCTTATATTTCGGAAGTTCCTCCACGCTCTTTTGTTCAGTTCCTTTGCGTCCATACATGTCCTATTAAACACAGATTCTTCTTTTGCTTCTCGGATTTTTCCTTTTGGGCCGGGATAAACCTTTTTACTGCCTCCTTACACTTTTGGGTGACATAGTCCATCATGTCTTACACAGACCTAGCCCTGAATTCTGTGTCCCAGGGTATATCCCTTAAGAAACTTCTCATCTCATAATTTCTCTTTTGGTACGCCAGCATTTTGTTTCCTAGTTCTTTTTTGGGGAAGATAAATCCTAGCTATACCAGGTAGTCAAAGATCAATACACTGTGATCACGCATTTCCAAGGGTGCTTCCAACTTAACTTCCCTTATATCCTGATCATTTAGGGTAAATATCAGATCAAGCATGGCTGGTTCATCTTTACCTCTCAGTTTTGTCAGTCCCTTGACGTTTGGGTTAGAAAAGTTCTTGTTGCCACATCTAGGAGCTGAGCTCTCCATGTATCTGGTCCTCCATGCGGGTCTCTGTTCTCCCAATCTATCTTCCCATGCTTGAAGTCACCAATAATTAGTAGTCCAGATCCATTCCTACTAGCGACAGAAGCTGCTCTCTCTATTATGTTAATGGTGGCCATCTATCATATTCCTGTCTGGGTCCTCTGTCATTTGGTGGTGAATTATATATGACTACGACTATAATTTTTTGTCCTCCAAATGCTATGGTACCTGTTATGTAGTCACTGAAACATTCACAACCCTGAATAACCATCTGCTCAAAACTCCAGCCATTTCTTATCAGGAAAGCTACACCACCACCACCTCTTCCTTCTCTCTCTTTCCTCACAAACACAGCAGTCCTGTGGAAACACTGCATTTGTTATGGTTTTCGTTAGCTTTATTTCTGTGAGTGCTATTATGTCTGGGTTTTCTTCTAGTACCCATTTCCAAGTACACTCGTTTTATTTGTAATCCCATCTATGAAAGTGTACATTGCCTTGAGACTCGCTTTCTTCTGTTCCTTCTCATGTCCCCTTCTTGTTGTGTGTTCAGCTGTAGGGGAAGCTGTTCCATAGGTGTGAGGATTTGTGAGGTGGATAACAGGATCTCAGAGGATACTGGGGTGGGGGGTCAAGTAAAGGGGGGGACAGGAAGGGTATGGGATGAAGGGGGAGGGGGCGAGGGAGGGAAAGGGGGAAGAAGGGACATTGTGGAGGAGGGGCAGCGTGGTTGGTATGGGGTGAGAGGGAGGGAGGGTTGGCTGTGCATTTGAGTGAGGGCAGGGAGGGTTCGGGGTAGTGAGGATTTTTTATGCAGAGGAGGGTGGTGGTGTTTCCCTCCCCTCTGGTGTAACTGGGATGTTGGTTGTGGGAATCCCTTTCACCTCTGAGGATGTTGTGTTGGGGGCTGTGATTTCCTGGTATTCTTCTCTCACCCTGCGCTTCTTCCTTGCTTCTGCCACCAAGGCGCTCTCCTCCCTCGTCATGTCCCTCAGGAGGAATATTTTATATAATTTTCTCACATATTGCAGTTGGCTCTTCCTTGCTAGAATAATCTCCTTTGTGGACTTGTTTGCAAACACTGTCTTTATCACGTGGCATCAGTCCTTGTTGTACCAGCCTAACCTGAAAAACGTTCTTAATGCTATGTTCAGCCCCTTCCATCGCTAGCCCCTTTAGTATTTCATTCACTGCCGCTCTTTCCTTATCATTACATTCTGTCCTATTGGAGCCTTCCTGCTCTTTAATACCCACAGCTACCTCTTATCTTTTTCTTTCCAGCCCCTGACAAGTGGACCTTGCTGCTTCCAATGAGGTGGCTACATATATGGCTACCTCCCTTACTGTGGACATTGCTTCTGAGTTCCTTTTCAGCATTTCTGCAAATATTGCTTGTACAATGGCATTCCCTTCCAATGTATCATTTCCATCTTCTCTTGGATGATTATCTGAGTCTCAGCCTCAGTCTTGTTCTCTGTAAGGGTTTTAATCTCCTCTGTTACGACTCTGGGTTCCTAAGATGGAAACCAGAGGTCAATTTGAGCTCTAAATAATTGCTATACATTAATTCACAGAATTGGATCATGTGAGAAGGGTATTTAATTACAATAAATTACAATAAATAATAATTACAATATTTATATCAGGGGCTCCTCAAAACCGGGAGTATGCCTTATTCCCGTCGCCCTTGCCAAAAGTAAGATGAATCTTGTTTCTCACAGAGCATTCAGTCTGAGCTTGTTGTTGATTAATTATAACATTGAACTAATTATCAACTATTCTTAGAACTAGTAAAGTAAACAGTACTGTACGTTGGTGAAGATTTGCAATGTTTATAAGCTGCACGATCATCTAGTTATCTCCCCGGCAACAACAACTGGAGAGAGCACGGACTGGAGGCTCCTTCGGCCTTCTCTGTTCGGGCTGTGGTTGTGAAAACATCTTCCCTGTGGGGCTCTGTCACCATCCTCCTCCTCCTCCTTCTCCCTTTCCCTTACCTTAAGCTACTTTATCCACTAAGATAAGTATAAACCTGTATTATCGTGTTACTAGCTAGGCTTATGTGTGAAGTATAGATATTGTGTAGTATAAGCCAGTGTTTTGGGCATCCCTAAGTGCTTGTGTTGTGATAGGGTACCACGTGGGGCTTACTACCCCAAGCTGCTTCAAGCTTTCGAGTTCTTTTCAAGTAGACTTTACCCTAGCTTGTCCTAATTGTAAAACCTTGTATCCTGCCTAAGTGCACCAAGGCTTTTAACGTAAGATAGTGTGGTAAAGTAGTTATTGTTATTGTTGTTAATGTATATGGGGGATTGTTAAGAGGGTTTAATAAATATGTTAGATTTTGAGGTGTATCCATTAATCCTGTTGTAGTGGTGTAGATGATTGTATCCTAGACAACAGATCTGTTTCTAAAACCTTAAAGCTTTAACAGGAACCTATGTTCCTTGGGGGCTGGCCTATTTACTCCACAAATTTTGATGCATCCTGATTCTAGCTGTTGGCCCTATCATTAATACTCCATACTCCCCCACACTAGCAAGTAAATTTATAACAAGTGATTGGCCTGACCGGGAGGAACATTTAAATTGTAAAAAATTAGATTTTTGAGTGCCAAAACTAAAAATGCTTGAATTCCGCAGAATGGTTGTGTGGTAGCCTAGGGCCCAGATCAACTGGCAAAGGAAACATCTTGCACTGACTGGACACCAAGCTAAATTTCTTCACGATTGAGGTGAGTGTGGCCTTGTGACAAGGGCCATGCAAATTTGTTATTTTTTCCAATTTTTATTTTTAATTTTTTCTTTGGCTAGGAGCTAAAATAATTAGTGATGGAGGCTAAATTGCAGGAACTGGCAAAGGCACCTTCAGTAGAAGAGATCAAGAAGCTTACCAAAGCCAATTTAGTGTTGTTAGGCAAGGAATTGGGCCTCGACTTAAATGAAACTAATAAAAAGTGTGTCATAACCAATGAAATGTTACAAAATTGCATAGACCAAGGCCTATTGGCAAGTGATACTATTTTATGCCAGGCCAGTCCAGCTGAAAGTGAATCTAGCAGGATAGAATTTGAATTACAGCTGGCCCGATTAAAAGTAGCCGAGGAAGAGGCTAGAGTGTTAGAGCAAAATGCTAGGGTAGAAGAGCAAAGGCTCAAAACTGAGGAGGCAAAAATTAGAGGCAATGCCAATGTACCACCACCTGCTGAGGAATCAACCCCCAGGCATTATAATAAAAAGTATAACTTGCCTGAATTTTCAGAGTCAGACCCTGAAAGGTTTTTCAGCCATTTTCAGAGACTGGCCATGTCCATGAACTGGCCAAAGGAAGAGTGGGTGAAAATCTTACAGGGCCAGCTTAGAGGGAAAGCTCAAGATATTTTTATAAACATGCCTGACTGTGAGTGTTTTGATTATAGTAAAGTCAGGGAACGGATTTTGAGGGCATATGAAATTACGCCTGAAGCTCACCGCCAAGCTTATCGCAACCTTAGGCCTACTCACAACCAACCTCTCACTGAATTTGCTATTGACCAATTAAGATTGTTTGAAAAATGGATTCGCTCGGCTAAAGCCGAAACATACGAGGAACTTAAAAATTTAGTTTTAGCAGAGAACTTTATAGATAATATGCCAGAGCCTGTAGCACGGTACCTTAGAGGACAGTGGTAGATTCTAATATTATGGATTTGGCCAAGATGGCAGAGAACTACTAGTTGGCGGGCAAAAGGCCCAATAAAAATAATTATAGCCCACATAGTAACAAAACTTATACCCACAGCCAGCCCAGACCAGCCCATTCTGACCCTATAACTAATGCACCTTCTGTTTCATACATAACTATGTTAAATTGTCTAGCCCCTTGGCATCTAAGGGTGAACCGAAGGGCAATCCTGTTAGTAATGTCTCTTCTCCCCGACGAGTCTGTGGTCACTGTAAACGTGCAAACCACATTACTAGCCGTTGTAGGCAACTGCACCCGGAAAAAAGACCCAATGCTCTTGTTGTGACACAGGGCTTGAGGCCTGCTGAAGGGTTAGGAAGTAAGACCTCCAACACACAGTGGTTGGACCTGCTTACCCCATTCTTGTTGAAGGGGAGACTTTTGTCTGAGGGTTCTTCCTGGAAGGATGTGGTGATCTTCCGAGACACTGTGCCATCCAGACTTTTATTTTAGAGAGTGCATTACAAGGTGCCAACACTTTCGACACTGGAGAGGTGGTACTGGTCGAGGGTGTCACTAGTGATACTCGAGCAGTACCACTCCGTAAAGTTATACTGGAATCTGATTTCCATAAGGGTGTTTGTACAGTCGAAGTCACTTCTTACCTACCTTTCCCTAATGTTGATGGAATATTGGGTAATGATTTAGCCAGGGATAAGGTAGGGGACTGCAGACTGCCTATTATGTTGCCTACTCCTAAGGTTTTCCTGGATCTACCCGCCGCAGAGGATAATGTTGTGTACCCTGCGTGCGCGGTGACCAGGTCTATGGGACTTAAATGTAAGGGCAACCCTGTGCTTGCCAAGGTGGTAAATCCCAAGGACACAAGTAACATTCCGAGTGGTGAAAGCCAAGTGGACCTTGCGGACACATCCATGGCCCGACTCGATAACATGGCCGAGGACACTGTGGAGAGCCTACCATCACCTCCTACCTAGAGTAGTGAGGAGGTGGAGGAGAACACTGTTCAGCCTCGGCCAATGGCATCTGACCAAGGCCTGTACGCCTCCTTGAGTGATTTACAGAAAGCTGACCCCAGTCTTGCAGAATGTCACGATGTAGCTCTCTCTAAGGAGGAGATTGTAGACGCAGCAACCGGGTACTACTACAATGATCACATTTTGAAGAGAAAATGGAGACCACAGAGTTCTCCCTTGTCAAATGAGTGGGAGGTAGTCCACCAGGTTATGTTGCCTACCTGCTATAGGGAGAGAGTTTTGGCAGCTGCTCATGATGATCCTATGGGGGGACACCAAGGTATTAATATTACTTATCACAAAATTTTCCTATATTTCTTTTGGCTCAAGCTGAAAAGCGATGTGGCAAAATTTTGTAACTCGTGTATTCCTTGTCAGCTTGTTGGGAAACCAAACCAGACACCACCTAAAGCTCCTCTAAGGCCTATTGTCGTGCTGGAGGAACCATTTTCTCATGTGGTAATGGACTGTGTTGGTCCATTACCTAGAACTAAGTCTGGAAATGTTTACGTAATCACGATGGTGTGTATCACGACCCATTACCTTGAGGCATTTGCTGTAAGGAACATCCGAGCAAAGACTGTTGTTGCTCGTATGTTGCAATTTTTTTCTACTTTTGGACTGCCTTGGGTCGTGCAAACTGACAATGGTAATAATTTTAAGTCTGATATTTTTAACAATTCTGTAAGGACCATGGAATAACTCATAAGGTTTCCAGCCCATACCATCCACAGTCAGGGGGTAATTGAGCTGTTCCATCAAACCCTCAAGCAGATGTTGAAGACATCGTGCGAGACTTCCCACAACTTCTGGGATGAGAACCTGCCTTATGTTTTGTTTGCTGCTCGAGAGGGGGTACAAAGTTCACTGGGTTGTTCTCCTTTTGAGTTAGTCTTTGGCCATAAAGTTCATGGACTCTTGCAAATGTTACAGGAGAATCTGTTAGGGAACGTAACGTTGACCGAAGGATCGGCTTTCTTTGCGCAACACCACCAGAGACTCAGGGACTGCAAGGCGGATGCACTAAAGTATCTTGGGAAGGCCCAAGAAAATATGAAATAACGACACGATGCTAAGGCTAAGTTACGGGTATTTCAGGTATTTCAGGTTATGGGTATTTTTAATAACAGGACAGGTGACCCTGTCCTGGTATTAAAGCCTCGACTAGAGAACAATATGTCTCACACATACGAAGGCCCCTATATTGTGACAGAAAAGGCTGGGGACCTCACGTACAAAGTGAGGCACTCTGACAAGCATAACCAGGAAATGCTCGTGCACTTGAACTGGCTAAAGAAGTTCCAGGGCCCCAGGCCCATTGCACTAACCAATGTTTCCTTTTCCAGTGAGGGAGGGGACGATTGTTCTGGGGACCCAACTAATCTCATTCTCAATAATTCTAGTTCTGTGAATGCTGTGAAGGAGGGACTGTCCCATTTGAAGATTTGTAATGTTTATAAGCTGCACGATCAGCTACTTATCTCCCCGGCAACAACAACTGGAGAGAGCTCGGACTGGAGGCTCCTTCGGCGTTCTCTGTTTGGGCTGTGGTTGTGATGACATTTTCCCTGTGGGGCTCTGTCTCCATTCTCCTCCTCCTTCTCCCTTTCCCTTACCTTTAAGCTACCGTAACCACTAAGATAAGTATAAACCTGTATTACCATGCTACTGGCTAGGCTTATGTGTGAAGTATAGATATTGTGTAGTATAAGCCAGTGTTTTGGGCATCCCTAAGTGTTTGTGTTGTGATAGGGTACCACGTGGGGCTTACTACCCCAAGCTGCTTCAAGCTTTCGAGTTCTTTTCAAGTAGACTTTACTCTAGCTTGTCCTAATTGTAAAACCTTGTATCCTGCCTAAGTGCACCAAGGCTTTTAACGTAAGATAGTGTGGTAAAGCAGTTATTGTTGTTAATGTATATGGGGGGTTGTTAAGAGGGTTTAATAAACAAGTTAGTTTTTGAGGTGTATCCATTAATCCTGTTGTAGTGGTGTAGATGATTGTATCTTAGACAACAGATCTGTTTCTAAAATCTTAAAGCATTAACAGGAACCTATGTTCCTTGGGGGCTGGGCCTATTTACTCCACTAATTTTGATACATCCTAATTCTAGCTGTTGGCCCTTATCATTAATACTCCATACTCCCCATAAGTAAATTTATAACATCCTCCTTTGCTGCTGTCAACTCGCTTTAAACACTGGTAATTTTATTCTTCATTTTCTGCATCTCCTTCCTGACATCATGCCAAACTTGGGCAAACATTTCCTTCATTTGGTAACACTGACTTTTCCCTGTGTCCTTGGTTCTTCTCGCTGCCATGTTTCTCCCATTTCCTACTATGTTGTGATAGGGTTTGCTGTTGGAAATTTTTCCAACACTTAATTGTTAACATTCAGTACATTAAGAAACTTTTCTTGTACTGTGTTATATATTTTACTAACACTACTAACTAGTCGAGTAGTGATATTAACATCATTTAATTAACACATAATAAAGGCTCATTTTCCCAGAAATTCTAGTCAGGTGTTGCATCAGCCCACACAACTAAAGGGAAATATTTACATTTACAAGAATTGTATTAAGTTTTCCTTATTTCATATTCTTTAATGAGAATTATTATTTAATAATCGTATTGGCACAAATATTCTCAGTGAATTAGAGCTGATAATATGTTTATATTTGATTAAACAATATAGTTGATAATATAGCTGGTAATAATTCATACAGTTACGAATTGTTACTCCAGCGCATTCATATATGGCTGAATTTCTATCCAGCACTCTCTTCTATCGAATAGAGTTCATTTAATTACTAAGAAATGAGAATTTATATATTATCAAATAAGACAAATTTAATCTATTGTTTCAGATAAACCTTAGTTCCATTAACTCGGGAAATTAAATAAATCATAGAAAATATTTAGCGTGTCTCATCACAACTGTGCATGTGCAAGTAACCGTGAGGAGGAAGGAGGAGACTTGGCAAGCGACATCATGATCTGGGAGAGTGTCTAGAAGCTGAACATATCATCGTCTTTATAGAGAGTTATCCATGCATTACGGACGCCATCAGATGCAACAGCTTCATTATCTCACAGACACCATGTCCAACTAACTAGTTTGTCCTTACTGTATTTTTTGTGGCCACATTCAGTCAGTTACTTAGGACGGTTAGTCGTCATGGCGCATACCCTATAAAACAAACTTTGTAAGTTTCTTTCCCCTTATCTCCCCACATTAATTTCAATGCATACGTGTAGAATCATATGTTCTCAAATATATTTTACATGTGAATAGTCTTTCAGCTGGAGCACAAGCTTAGGTGAGACGATAACTTCTACCAAGTGTCAGGTGTCACCCCCTTCCACCCTGTGGTTGGGGTCGTCCCACTGGTCTTAGCCCCTCAGTGCCGGGAGCCACTGCTCGCCCTAGGGCTCCCCCAGTCAACTAAGGGCTGGCCTTATACACCCCTAGCGAGTGGGGAGGTTCAAGCTTCCTATAACTCACCTAAACCTGCCCGTCCTGACACTGGGATATTTTCTCCTTCTTTATCTGGTCTATTCAGGTCGCCAGCTGGGTGTTTATGCTCGTGTCCCAGCAACACGTCAGTGGTCTTAATGGTTATCTTAATCAAGGATGCAATATCATGTGCAGTACAAGGTGTCACTAATGGTCTCATATATATATATATATATATATATATATATATATATATATATATATATATATATATATATATATATATATATATATATATATATATATATATATATATACATAGCCCTAGAGAATGGAGGCTCACTTAAACTCCTCAGTTAGTTTAATAGTTTACTGAAGAAAAACATATATACACATATAAATGGCATAAAGAAATGTCTATGTTTGGAATCATCCGCTGGTGGCAGCATTTCTCGATGTTACGTCTCTGGCAACATGGTCAGCTGACTGGATCCACTCCTCCAGAGACACACCTCGCGCCTCTGGCAGCACGATCAGCTGAGAGCTCCAGCTGTCAGAACTCGTGATTTTCCCACGCCTCTAGCAAGGCGATCAGCTAGCAGGACGTTTCAGAGTATGTTGCTGGCTCCTTGTACACCAACTACCCTTCCAGGATCACTAACATCACCACGTTAATGCTCACACGCACCAACTCATGCATAAATGCTCTTGGCTTCTAGCCTAATATTCTATCACTTAGACAATAAAACGAGAAGAAATGTTCACAACATACAAAATTCTCTAGCTCGATCAATCAACAGGTGTACAGATTCCTGAGCCTATTGGGCTTTATCATATCTACACTTGAAACTGTGTATGGAGTCGGCCTCCACCACATCACTTCCTAATGCATTCCATTTGTCAACCACTCTGACACTAAAAAGTTCTTTCAAATATCTATGTGGCTCATTTGGGCACTCAGTTTCCACCTGTGTCCCCTTGTGCATGTGCCCCTTGTTTTAAATAGCCTGTCTTTATCTACCCTATCAATTCCCTTCAGAATCTTGAATGTGGTGATCATGTCCCCCCTAACTCTTCTGTTTTCCAGCGAAGTGAGGTTTAATTCCCGTAGTCTCTTATCGTAGCTCATACCTCTCAGTTCAGGTATTAGTCTGGTGGCAAACCTTTGAACCTTTTCCAGTTTAGTCTTATGCTTGACTAGATATAAACTCCATGCTGGGGCTGCATACTCCAGGATTGGCCTGACATATGTGGTATACAAAGTTCTGAATGATTCTTTACACAAGTTTCTGAATGCCGTTCGTATGTTGGCCAGCCTGGCATATACCGCTGATGTTATCCTCTTGATATGTGCTGCAGGAGACAGGTCTGGCGTGATATCAACCCCCAAGTCTTTTTCTTTCTCTGACTCCTGAAGAATTTCCTCTCCCAGATGATACCTTGTATCTGGCCTCCTGCTCCCTACACCTATCTTCATTACATTACATTTGGTTGGGTTAAACTCTGACAACCATTTGTTCGACCATTCCTTCAGCTTGTGTAGGTCTTCGTGAAGCCTCAAACAGTCCTCTTCTGTCTTAATCCTTCTCATAATTTTGGCATCGTCCGCAAACTTTGAGATAAATGAATCTATACCCTCCGGGAGATCATTTACATATATCAGAAACAAGATAGGACCGAGTACAGAGCCCTGTGGGACTCCACTGGTGACTTCACGCCAATCGGAGGTCTCACCCCTCACCGTAACTCTCTGCATCCTATTGCTTAGGTACTCCCTTATCCACTGGAGCACCTTACCAGCTACACCTGCCTGTCTCTCCAGCTTATGTACCAGCCTCTTATGCGGTACTGTGTCAAAGGCTTTCCAACAATCCAAGAAAATGCAGTCCGCCCAGCCCTCTCTTTCTTAATCTTTGTCACCTGGTCGTAGAATTCTATTAAGGCAGTCAGGCAAGATTTACCCTCCCTGAACCCATGTTGGCGATTTGTCACAATGTCCCTTCACTCCAGATGTGTTACCAGGTTTTTTCTCACGATCTTCTCCATCACCTTGCATGGTATACAAGTCAAGGACACTGACCTGTAGTTTAGTGCCTCTTGCCTGTCGCCCTTTTTGTATATTGGGACCACATTTGCCGTCTTCCATATTTGTGGTAGGTCTCTCGTCTCCAGTGACCTACTATACACTATGGAGAGTGACAAGCAAATTGCCTCTGCACACTCTTTCAGAACCCAAGGCGAGATCTCGTCTGGACCAACAGCCTTTCTAACATCCAGATCCAGCAGGTGTCTCTTGACCTCCTCTCTCGTAATTTCGAACCCCTTCCAAGGCCGCCTGGTTCACTTCCCTTTCTCCTAGTACAGTGACCTCACCTTGTTTTATTGTGAAGACCTCCAGGAACCTTTTGTTGAGTTCTTCACACACCTCTTTGTCATTCTCTGTGTACCTGTCCTCTCCTGTTCTAAGTTTCACTACCTGTTCTTTCACTGATGTTTTCCTCCTGACGTGACTGTGGAGTAGCTTTGGTTCGGTCTTGGCTTTGTTTGCAATATCATTTTCATAATTTTTCTCTGCTTCTTTTCTCACCCTAACATACTCATTCCTGGTTTTCTGGTATCTTTCTCTGCTTTCTGGTGTTCTGTTATTCCAGAAATTCCTCCATGCCCTTTTGTTCAGTCCCTTTGCTTCCATATATGCCCTATTATACCACGGATTCTTCTTTTGCTCTAGGATTTTTCCCTTTGAGCCGGGATGAACCTGTTTACTGCCTCCTGACACTTTTGGGTGACATAGTCCATCATATCTTGTACAGACTTAGCTCTGAGGTCTGTGTCCCAAGGTATTTCCCCGTAGGCAACTTCTCATCTGTTCATAATTCCCCTTTCGGTATGCCAGCCTTTTGTTTCCTGGTTCTTTTTTGGGGGAGATAATTCCTAGCTCTACTAGGTGCTCATAGTTCAATACACTGTGATCACTCAATCCCAAGGATGCTTCCATCTTAACTTCCCTTATATCCCACTCATTAAGGGTAAATATCAGATCGAGCATGGCTAGTTCATCGTCTCATCTCATTCTTGTTGGTTCCTTGATGGCCTGGCTTAGAAAGTGTTTTGTTGCCACGTCCAGCAGCTTAGCTCTCCATGTGTCTGGTCCTCCATGCGGATCTGTTCTCCCAATCTATCTTCTCGTGGTTGAAGTCTTTCATAATTAGTAGTCAAGATCCATTCCTGCTAGCAACAGAAGCTGCTCTCTCTATTATGTTAATGGTGGCCATGTTGTTTCTATCATATTCCTCTCTGGGTCTTCTGTCATTTGGTGGTGGAGTATATATGACTACGACTATAATTTTTTGTCCTCCAGTTATATTGTACCTGTTATGTAGTCACTGAAACCTTCACAGCCCTTCATAACCATCTCCTCAAAATACTAGCCTTTTCTTACCAGTAGAGCTACACCACCACCACCTCTTCCTTCTCTCTCTTTCCTCATAACATATGTTCTGTGGGAACACTGCATTTGTTATGGTTTTCGTTAGCTTTGTTTCTGTGAGAGCTATCATGTCTGGGTTTTATTCTAGTACCCATTCTCCAAGTTCATTTGCTTTATTTGCAATTCCATCTATGTTAGTGTATATTCCCTTGAAGCTCGCTTTCTTCTGTCCCTTCTTAATTTGACTCCTAGGTGAGTGTTCTGCTGGTGGGGAAGCTGTTCCATGGGTGTCAGGATTTGTGAGGTGGATAACAGGGTCTCAGAGGATACTGGGATGAGAGGTGAGGGGGTCAAGTGAAGGGGGCGACAGGGAGGGTATGGGATGAAGGGGAGGGAGGACAGCAGGATAAGGGGGGAGGGGGGCAGGCAGGAGGAGGGGAGGGGTAGCAGGGTGGGTGTGGGGGAGGGAGATTTGGCTGAGCATTTGAGTGGGGGCAGGGAGGGTTTGGGGTAGGGGGTTTTCTATGAAGAGGATGGTGGGGTTGCCTTTCCCTCTGGTGTTACTGGCTAGCTGGTTGTGGGTTCCCCCTCTATGGGGGGGGGACCCACAGCTCCCAACAACAACTATGGGGATGTTGTATTGGGAGCTGTGATTTCCTGTTTTTTTCTCTCTTGCCCTGTGCTTCTTTCTTGCTTCTGCTGCCATGGCTTTCTCCTCCCTCGTCATGTCCCTCTGGAGGAATACTTTTATGAATTCTCCCACATATTGCAGGTGGCTCTTCCTTGTTAGAATCTTCTCCTTTGTGTTCTCGTTTGCAAACACCATCTTTAACACACGGTCTCGTTCTTTGTTGTACCAGCCTAGCCTGAAAACCTTCTCAATGCTATGCTCTGCCTCTTCCATCTCTTGTGCCTTCAGTATTTCATTCACTGCCGCTTTGTCCTTATCATTCCACTCTGTCCTATTGGAGCCTTCCTGCTCTTTAATACCCACAGCAACCACTGATATTTTTCTTTCCAGCAGCTGGCTAGTGGAGCATGCCATTTCCTGTGAGGTGGCTGCTTTCATGGCTACCTCCATCACTATGGGCATTACTTCAAAGCTATTTTTTTTAGCATTTCTGCAAATATTGCTTTTATAGTGGCGTTCTCTTCCAATATACTATTTCCACCTTCTCCCTGGACAAGTATCTGAGTCTCAGCATCAATACTGTTCTCTTTGAGGGTTCTAATCTCCTCCTTTGCTGCTGTCAGCTTTCTTTTCAGGTTGCTTATTTAATTCTTCATTTCCTGCATCATTCCCTGCATCTCACTCTTGATATCCTCCAAAAACTGGGCAAACATTTCCTTCATTTCATCACCTTGACTTTTCCCCTGTTCCCCTGTTACTTTTGGCTATCATGCTTTGCCCCTGTTCCTGTTATGCCATGATAGGATTTGTCAAGAGGGCAAGCAGGGTGAGAGAGAGAGAGAGAGGGGCAAGAGAGGGGTGAGAGAGAGGGGTGAGAGAGAGGGGTGAGAGAGAGGGGTGAGAGAG
>WNGS01162104.1:0-19600 GCA_020271785.1 Procambarus virginalis
AAGGCCAAAAGAATGAAGTTGAGACAGAATATGATACTGCCAGGTAGTGTCGTAAGCCTTTTCCAGTTCAAAAAACAAGGCAACAACGGAAGTCTTCGCAGCCCAAAAGCTGTACGCATATAGATCTCCAAGTTCACCAGGACATCCGTTGTATTATGGCACTTGTGAAACCAAATTGAGAAGGGGATACATGGTGATAGTGCTCTAAGAACCNTGATACAGTATGTATCAATGTGGTACAGTATGTATCATGTGGTACAGTATGATCAATGTGGTACAGTATGTATCAATGTGGTACAGTATGTATCAATGTGGTACAGTATGTATCAATGTGGTACAGTATGTATCATGTGGTACAGTATGTATCAATGTGTACAGTAGGTATCATGTGGTACAGTATGTATCAATGTGGTACAGTATGTATCAATGTGGTACAGTGTGTATCAATGTGGTACAGTATGTATCAATGTGGTACAGTATGTATCAATGTGGTACAGTATGTATCAATGTGGTACAGTATGTATCAATGTGGTACAGTATGTATCAATGTGGTACAGTATGTATCAATGTGGTACAGTATGTATCAATGTGGTACAGTATGTATCAATGTGGTACAGTATGTATCAATGTGGTACAGTATGTATCAATGTGGTACAGTATGTATCAATGTGGTACAGTGTGTATCAATGTGGTACAGTATGTATCAATGTGGTACAGTATGTATCAATGTGGTACAGTATGTATCAATGTGGTACAGTATGTATCAATGTGGTACAGTATGTATCAATGTGGTACAGTATGTATCAATGTGGTACAGTATGTATCAATGTGTTACAGTATGTATCAATGTGGTACAGTATGTATCAATGTGGTACAGTATGTATCAATGTGGTACAGTGTGTATCAATGTGGTACAGTATGTATCAATGTGGTACAGTATGTATCAATGTGGTACAGTATGTATCAATGTGGTACAGTATGTATCAATGTGGTACAGTATGTATCAATGTGGTACAGTATGTATCAATGTGGTACAGTATGTATCAATGTGGTACAGTATGTATCAATGTGGTACAGTATGTATCAATGTGGTGCACTATGTATCAGTGTACTCACCTAATTGTACTCACCTAACTGTGCTTGCGGGTATCCAAAAAAAGCGGGATACCTGGTTGATGGGGTTCTGGGAGTTGTTCTATTCTCAAAGCCCGGCCCGAGGCCAGACCTGACTTGTGAGAGTTTGGTCCACCAGGCTGTTGCTTGGAGCGGCCCGCAGGCCCACCACAGCCCGGTTGGTCCGGCAATAATAGGGATAATAAGTCAATTTCTGGAGCTGCTCCTAATACGAGCATTTTGGGCCTTTGGTCGAGTATACGCCAAAATGCGGCGGTCTATTACGAGCACGGGTTAGACTGACAGACAACAATGAAGGGGAACAAACACCACCTGGTTTGACCACCTGTAACTTTTTACTAGTTAGTTTCAAGGCGTTATGCGACAAAGAGTCCTGGGAAGACGGGACACCGCCAGCGTAGCTCTCATTCTGTAACTGCACCTTGGTAATTACTGCCTCGTGCCAGCTCTAATGGTCGTTGTTACTGCCTCGTGCCAGCTCTAATGGTCGTTGTTACTGACCCGTGCCAGCTCTAATGGTCGTTGTTACTGACCCGTGCCAGCACTAATGGTCGTTGTTACTGACCCGTGCCAGCTCTAATGGTCGTTGTTACTGACCCGTGCCAGCTCTAATGGTCGTTGTTACTGACCCGTGCCAGCTCTAATGGTCGTTGTTACTGCCTCGTGCCAGCTCTAATGGTCGTTGTTACTGACCCGTGCCAGCTCTAATGGTCGTTGTTACTGACCCGTGCCAGCACTAATGGTCGTTGTTACTGACCCGTGCCAGCTCTAATGGTCGTTGTTACTGACCCGTGCCAGCTCTAATGGTCGTTGTTACTGACCCGTGCCAGCTCTAATGGTCGTTGTTACTGCCTCGTGCCAGCTCTAATGGTCGTTGTTACTGACCCGTGCCAGCTCTAATGGTCGTTGTTACTGACCCGTGCCAGCACTAATGGTCGTTGTTACTGACCCGTGCCAGCTCTAATGGTCGTTGTTACTGACCCGTGCCAGCTCTAATGGTCGTTACTGCCTCGTGCCAGCTCTAATGGTCGTTGTTACTGACCCGTGCCAGCTCTAATGGTCGTTGTTACTGACCCGTGCCAGCTCTAATGGTCGTTGTTACTGCCTCGTGCCAGCTCTAATGGTCGTTGTTACTGCCTCGTGCCAGCTCTAATGGTCGTAGTTACTGACCCGTGCCAGCTCTAATGGTCGTTGTTACTGACCCGTGCCAGCTCTAATGGTCGTTGTTACTGACCCGTGCCAGCACTAATGGTCGTTGTTACTGACCCGTGCCAGCTCTAATGGTCGTTGTTACTGACCCGTGCCAGCTCTAATGGTCGTTGTTACTGACCCGTGGCAGCTCTAATGGTCGTTGTTACTGACCCGTGGCAGCTCTAATGGTCGTTGTTACTGACCCGTGCCAGCTCTAATGGTCGTTGTTACTGACCCGTGCCAGCACTAATGGTCGTTGTTACTGACCCGTGCCAGCTCTAATGGTCGTTGTTACTGACCCGTGCCAGCTCTAATGGTCGTTGTTACTGACCCGTGGCAGCTCTAATGGTCGTTGTTACTGACCCGTGGCAGCTCTAATGGTCGTTGTTACTGACCCGTGCCAGCTCTAATGGTCGTTGTTACTGACCCGTGCCAGCTCTAATGGTCGTTGTTACTGACCCGTGCCAGCTGCAAGACCTCCCAGGTCGTGGTCACAAAGGTTACAGAACAATAGACATAATATGAGGGAGGTCTGGGGGCCACCACCGCCTGCCCCCCCCCCCAGTGATCACCATTAACACTACCATTACTGCCATTATTGTGTCCTCTGTCCCCTTAACTGCCCATAATTGTTCTCCCTCAAACACTGGGTTCTCTGTGGCAGTCTTTGTCTCTCCTGTCCACCGTCGCCGGCGCTCACTCTCACGCAATCCCACCTCAGCTTAAGCCCACCTCAGCTTAAGCCCACCTCAGCTTAAGCCCACCTCAGCTTAAGCCCACCTCAGCTTAAGCCTACCTCAGCTTAAGCCCACCTCAGCTTAAGCCCACCTCAGCTTAAGCCTACCTCAGCTTAAGCCTACCTCAGCTTATGCCCACCTCAGCTTAAGCCCACCTCAGCTTAAGCCCACCCCAGCTTAAGCCCACCTCAGCTTGAGCCCACCACAGCTTGAGCCCACCACAGCTTGAGCCCACCACAGCTTGAGTACACCTCAGCTTAAGTACACCTCAGTTTAAGCCCACCTCAGCTTAAGCCCACCACAGCTTGAGTACACCTCAGCTTAAGCCCACCTCAGTTTAAGCCCACCTCAGCTTAAGCCTACCCCAGCTTAAGCCCACCTCAGCTTAAGCCCACCACAGCTTGAGTACACCTCAGCTTAAGCACACCTCAGCTTGAGCCCATCTCAGCTTAAGCCCACCTCAGCTTAAGCCCCCCTCAGCTTAAGCCCACCTCAGCTTAAGCCCACCTCAGCTTAAGCCCACCTCAGCTTAAGCCCACCTCAGCTTGAGCCCACCTCAGCTTGAGCCCACCTCAGCTTAAGCCCACCTCAGCTTAAGCCCACCTCAGCTTAAGCCCACCTCAGCTTAAGCCCACCTCAGCTTAAGCCCACCACAGCTTGAGTACACCTCAGCTTAAGTACACCTCAGTTTAAGCCCACCTCAGCTTAAGCCCACTTCAGCTTAAGCCCACCTCAGCTTAAGCCCACCTCAGCTTAAGCCCACCTCAGCTTAAGCCCACTTCAGCTTAAGCCCACCTCAGCTTAAGCCCACCTCAGCTTAAGCCTACCTCAGCTTAAGCCCACCTCAGCTTAAGCCCACCTCAGCTTAAGCCCACCTCAGCTTAAGCCCACCTCTGCTTAAGCCCACCTCAACTTAAGCCCACCTCAGCTTAAGCCCACTTCAGCTTAAGCCCACTTCAGCTTAAGCCCACCTCAGCTTAAGCCCACCACAGCTTGAGTACACCTCAGCTTAAGTACACCTCAGTTTAAGCCCACCTCAGCTTAAGCCCACTTCAGCTTAAGCCCACCTCAGCTTAAGCCCACCTCAGCTTAAGCCCACCTCAGCTTAAGCCCACTTCAGCTTAAGCCCACCTCAGCTTAAGCCCACCTCAGCTTAAGCCTACCTCAGCTTAAGCCCACCTCAGCTTAAGCCCACCTCAGCTTAAGCCCACCTCAGCTTAAGCCCACCTCTGCTTAAGCCCACCTCAACTTAAGCCCACCTCAGCTTAAGCCCACTTCAGCTTAAGCCCACTTCAGCTTAAGCCCACCTCAGCTTAAGCCCACTTCAGCTTAAGCCCACTTCAGCTTAAGCCCACCTCAGCTTAAGCCCACCTCAGCTTAAGCCTACCTCAGCTTAAGCCCACCTCAGCTTAAGCCCACCTCAGCTTAAGCCCACCTCAGCTTAAGCCCACCTCAGCTTAAGCCTACCTCAGCTTAAGCCCACCTCAGCTTAAGCCCACCTCAGCTTAAGCCCACCTCAGCTTAAGCCTACCTCAGCTTAAGCCCACCTCAGCTTAAGCCTACCTCAGCTTAAGCCCACCTCAGCTTAAGCCTCCTGGAACTAATGACCGAAGATATTTAATCCTTTCATTCACCAACGTGTTTACGCTCAAGATGGTTCCTTCAGCATCTCTTCATCTTGATTTATTTTTCCAATAACGCGGAGCAAGGAGCGGGGCCAGGCAGGTGGAGGAGGTGAGGGGAACATTGCGTTAACAGCCCAGAGTGTGTTGGTGTGCAAGTGATGCATATGAGGCTGTTGCAAGCGTCGACTGCACCATGCCCGTTGCTACTATTACTTCCAAATGTGTTTGCTAATGTTTGCCTGCTTGTATTATGGTAATTGTTACTGTTGCCTTGTTCTTGTTGGGACTATTACCACTGTTGTTTTGTTGGGACTATTACCACTGTTGTTGTTGTTGGGACTATTACCACTGTTGTTGTTGTTGGGACTATTACCACTGTTGTTGTTGTTGGGACTATTACCACTGTTGTTGTTGTTGTTGGGACTATTACCACTGTTGTTGTTGTTGGGACTATTACCACTGTTGTTGTTGTTGGGACTATTACCACTGTTGTTGTTGTTGGGACTATTACCACTGTTGTTGTTGTTGGGACTATTACCACTGTTGTTGTTGTTGGGACTATTACCACTGTTGTTGTTGTTGTGACTATTACCACTGTTGTTGTTGTTGGGACTATTACCACTGTTGTTGTTGTTGGGACTATTACCACTGTTGTTGTTGTTGTTGGGACTATTACCACTGTTGTTGTTGTTGTTGGGACTATTACCACTGTTGTTGTTGTTGTGACTATTACCACTGTTGTTGTTGTTGTTGGGACTATTACCACTGTTGTTGTTGTTGTTGGGACTATTACCACTGTTGTTGTTGTTGTTGGGACTATTACCACTGTTGTTGTTGGGACTATTACCACTGTTGTTGTTGGGACTATTACCACTGTTGTTGTTGTTGGGACTATTACCACTGTTGTTGTTGTTGGGACTATTACCACTGTTGTTGTTGTTGGGACTATTACCACTGTTGTTGTTGTTGTTGGGACTATTACCACTGTTGTTGTTGTTGTTGGGACTATTACCACTGTTGTTGTTGTTGTTGGGACTATTACCACTGTTGTTGTTGTGGGACTATTACCACTGTTGTTGTTGTTGGGACTATTACCACTGTTGTTGTTGTTGTTGTTGTTGTTGTTGTTGGACTATTACCACTGTTGTTGTTGTTGTTGTTGGGACTATTACCATTGTTGTTGTTGGGACTATTACCACTGTTGTTGTTGTTGTTGTTGGGACTATTACCACTGTTGTTGTTGTTGGGACTATTACCACTGTTGTTGTTGTTGGGACTATTACCACTGTTGTTGTTGTTGGGACTATTACCACTGTTGTTGTTGGGACTATTACCACTGTTGTTGTTGTTGGGACTATTACCACTGTTGTTGTTGGGACTATTACCACTGTTGTTGTTGGGACTATTACCACTGTTGTTGTTGTTGGGACTATTACCACTGTTGTTGTTGTTGGGACTATTACCACTGTTGTTGTTGGGACTATTACCACTGTTGTTGTTGTTGGGACTATTACCACTGTTGTTGTTGGGACTATTACCACTGTTGTTGTTGTTGGGACTATTACCACTGTTGTTGTTGTTGGGACTATTACCACTGTTGTTGTTGGGACTATTACCACTGTTGTTGTTGGGACTATTACCACTGTTGTTGTTGTTGTTGTTGTTGTTGTTGTTGGGACTATTACCACTGTTGTTGTTGTTGGGACTATTACCACTGTTGTTGTTGGGACTATTACCACTGTTGTTGTTGTTGTTGTTGTTGTTGTTGTTGTTGGGACTATTACCACTGTTGTTGTTGTTGGGACTATTACCACTGTTGTTGTTGGGACTATTACCACTGTTGTTGTTGGGACTATTACCACTGTTGTTGTTGGGACTATTACCACTGTTGTTGTTGGGACTATTACCACTGTTGTTGTTGTTGGGACTATTACCACTGTTGTTGTTGTTGTTGTTGTTGTTGTTGGGACTATTACCACTGTTGTTGTTGTTGTTGTTGTTGGGACTATTACCACTGTTGTTGTTGGGATTATTACCACTGTTGTTGTTGTTGTTGGGACTATTACCACTGTTGTTGTTGTTGGGACTATTACCACTGTTGTTGTTGGGACTATTACCACTGTTGTTGTTGGGACTATTACCACTGTTGTTGTTGGGACTATTACCACTGTTGTTGTTGGGACTATTACCACTGTTGTTGTTGTTGGGACTATTACCACTGTTGTTGTTGTTGGGACTATTACCACTGTCGTTGTTGTTGTTGTTGGGACTATTACCACTGTTGTTGTTGTTGGGACTATTACCACTGTTGTTGTTGTTGGGACTATTACCACTGTTGTTGTTGTTGTTGTTGGGACTATTACCACTGTTGTGTTGTTGTTGTTGGGACTATTACCACTGTTGTTGTTGTTGGGACTATTACCACTGTTGTTGTTGTTGGGACTATTACCACTGTCGTTGTTGTTGTTGTTGGGACTATTACCACTGTTGTTGTTGTTGGGACTATTACCACTGTTGTTGTTGTTGGGACTATTACCACTGTTGTTGTTGTTGGGACTATTACCACTGTTGTTGTTGTTGGGACTATTACCACTGTTGTTGTTGTTGTTGGGACTATTACCACTGTTGTTGTTGTTGTGACTATTACCACTGTTTGTTGTTGGGACTATTACCACTGTTGTTGTTGGGACTATTACCACTGTTGTTGTTCTTGTTGGGACTATTACCACTGTTGTTGTTGTTGTGACTATTACCACTGTTTTGTTGTTGTTGTTGGGACTATTACCACTGTTGTTGTTGTTGTTGGGACTATTACCACTGTCGTTGTTGTTGTTGTTGGACTATTACCACTGTTGTTGTTGTTGTGACTATTACCACTGTTGTTGTTGTTGTTGGGACTATTACCACTGTTGTTGTTGTTGGGACTATTACCACTGTTGTTGTTGTTGGGACTATTACCACTGTTGTTGTTGTTGGGACTATTACCACTGTTGTTGTTGTTGTTGTGACTATTACCACTGTTGTTGTTGTTGGGACTATTACCACTGTTGTTGTTGTTGTTGGGACTATTACCACTGTTGTTGTTGTTGGGACTATTACCACTGTTGTTGTTGTTGTTGGGACTATTACCACTGTTGTTGTTGGGACTATTACCACTGTTGTTGTTGGGACTATTACCACTGTTGTTGTTGTTGGGACTATTACCACTGTCATTGTTGTTGGGACTATTACCACTGTTGTTGTTGTTGTTGGGACTATTACCACTGTTGTTGTTGTTGTTGTTGTTGGGACTATTACCACTGTTGTTGTTGGGACTATTACCACTGTTGTTGTTGGGACTATTACCACTGTTGTTGTTGTTGTTGTTGTTGGGACTATTACCACTGTTGTTGTTGGGACTATTACCATTGTTGTTGTTGGGACTATTACCATTGTTGTTGTTGTTGTTGTTGTTGGACTATTACCATTGTTGTTGTTGGGACTATTACCACTGTTGTTGTTGTTGTTGTGTTGGGACTATTACCACTGTTGTTGTTGGGACTATTACCATTGTTGTTGTTGGGACTATTACCATTGTTGTTGTTGTTGTTGTTGTTGGGACTATTACCACTGTTGTTGTTGGGACTATTACCACTGTTGTTGTTGGAACTATTACCACTGTTTTTGTTGGGACTATTACCATTGTTGTTGTTGTTGGGACTATTACCACTGTTGTTGTTGTTGTTGGGACTATTACCACTGTTGTTGTTGTTGTTGGGACTATTACCACTGTTGTTGTTGTTGTTGGGACTATTACCATTGTTGTTGTTGTTGGGACTATTACCACTGTTGTTGTGTTGTTGGGACTATTACCACTGTTGTTGTTCTTGTTGGACTATTACCACTGTTGTTACTGTTGGGACTATTACCACTGTTGTTGTTCTTGTTGGGACTATTACCACTGTTGTTACTGTTGGACTATTACCACTGTTGTTGTTCTTGTTGGGACTATTACCACTGTTGTTACTGTTGGGACTATTACCACTGTTGTTGTTCTTGTTGGGACTATTACCACTGTTGTTACTGTTGGGACTATTACCACTGTTGTTGTTCTTGTTGGGACTATTACCACTGTTGTTGTTGGGACTATTACCACTGTTGTTGTTGGGACTATTACCACTGTTGTTATTGTTGGGACTATTACCACTGTTGTTGTTGTTGTTGGACTATTACCACTGTTGTTGTTGGGACTATCACCACTGTTGTTGTTGTTGTTGGGACTATTACCACTGTTGTTGTTGGGACTATTACCACTATTGTTGTTGTTGTTGGGACTATTACCACTATTGTTGTTGTTGTTGGGACTATTACCACTGTTGTTGTTGTTGTTGGGACTATTACCACTGTTGTTGTTGTTGTTGGGACTATTACCACTGTTGTTGTTGTTGTTGGGACTATTACCATTGTTGTTCTTGTTGGGACTATTACCACTGTTGTTGTTGTTGTTGTGGGACTATTACCACTCTCGTTGTTGTTGGGACTATTACCACTGTTGTTGTTTTGGGACTATTACCACTGTTGTTGCTGTTGTTGTTGGGGACTATTACCACTGTTGTTGTTGTTGTTGGGACTATTACCACTGTTGTTGTTGTTGTTGGGACTATTACCACTGTTGTTGTTGTTGTTGGGACTATTACCATTGTTGTTCTTGTTGGACTATTACCACTGTTGTTGTTGTTGGGACTATTACCACTGTTGTTGCTGTTGTTGTTGGGACTATTACCACTGTTGTTGTTGTTGTTGGGACTATTACCACTGTTGTTGTTGTTGTTGTTGGGACTATTACCATTGTTGTTCTTGTTGGGACTATTACCACTGTTGTTGTTGTTGTTGTTGGGACTATTACCACTGTTGTTGTTGTTGTTGTTGGGACTATTACCATTGTTGTTGTTGTTGGGACTATACCACTGTTGTTGTTGTTGTTGTTGGGACTATTACCACTGTTGTTGTTGTTGTTGTTGGGACTATTACCATTGTTGTTGTTGTTGGGACTATTACCACTGTTGTTGTTGTTGTTGTTGGGACTATTACCATTGTTGTTCTTGTTGGGACTATTAATTACATTGACGTCAGGGTCTGTGTGTCTGTGTCTGCACTCACCTATTTGTGCTTGCGTTGGTTGCGCTCTGCCTCTTTGGTCCCGCCTCTCAACTGTCAATCAACTGGTGTACAGAATCCTGAGCCTATTTGGCTCTGTCATATCTACATTTGAAACTGTGTATGGAGTCAGCCTCCACCACATCACTGCCTAATGCATTCCACCTGTTAACTACTCTGACATGGAAAAAGTTCCTACCAATGTCCCTCTGGCTCATTTGTGCACAGTTTCCACCTGTGTCCCCTTGTTAACGTACCACCCGTGTTAAACAGTTTATCCTTATCTACCCTGTCAATTCCTCTGATAATTTTGTAGGTAGTGATTATGTCTCCCCTTACTCTTCTGTCTTCCAGTGTCGTGAGATGAATTTCCCGCAGCCTTTCCTCGTAACTCATGCCTCTTAGTTCTGGGGCTAGCCAAGTGGCATATCTCTGAACTTTTTCCAGCTTCGTCTTGTGCTTAACAAGGTACAGGCTCCATGCTGGGGCCGCATACTCCAGGATTGATCTTACATATGTGGTATACAAGGTTCTGAAAGATTCCTTACACAAATTCCTGAAGGCTGTTCTGATGTTAGCCAGCCTCGAATATGCTACAGATGTAATTCTTTTTATATGGGCTTCAGGAGACAGGTTTGGTGTGATATCAACTCCTAGATCTTTCTGTATGTTTGTTTCATGAAGTACTTCAACTCCGATTCTTTATCCTGTGTCTGGTCTTCTGTTTCCACCCCCTAGTTTTATTACTTTGCATTTACTCGGGTTGAACTTTTCAGCCATTTGTTGGACCATTCATTCAGTCTGTCTAGCTCATCTTGTAGCCTCTTACTATCATCCTCTGTTTTAATCCTCCTCATTTAATTTGTGTTCCCTGTGCACGGGAAAAATAAAAAATAAATCGTAGGTGACATATTTTGGGCCCAATAGGCCGAGGAAGTCTGGCAAAATGTGGGCGGTGACAGAGCGGTCGTCAGAGCCGGTCATGTCACCCGAACTGACAGGTGGGAGTTGCAACAAAGATATTATTACCTAATATTTCAATGTCTCTGATTGATTTTTTCTTAGTTTTTTTTGCAGTAATATTATTCAATAGTGTGTATTGTGATATATTTATATAATAAAATGTGTGAACCATCGCTGTACTCAAAAGTATGGTGTACATATTAGTGATTCAATATTATGTTCATAAAACCATAAACAAATAGTTTTGCTGTTATTACACTCTATACACAGGTTATATATAAGTATATGCATGTTTTGTTCATCATAACGAACCACTAAGTTGGTATTTTGAGTCGAAAAGCAACGAGGAGTGACCGCCACACACCAGCCAGTCACTCGTTGCCACTCCTTAACAACGCCTCACTCGCCCACTTTCTCCTCCCACTGTCCTGTGTTTTATTTTATACACTATATACAGACATTACAGTACAACCTCGATTCAACGTACTATATGGGACCGACCCCAGTTCGTGTAGCGTTGGATTCGTTGCAAGGGGTGACTTTCAGGAGGCGTATGCGTCAGTGTCTCTTTTTTTTTTTCTTGTAGACAGTAAAAATGCATTATCATTTTATATACTTTACCTATATTATTACTCTAGTAACAATACTGTGTTACATTTATTTACCTTATTGTTGAAGTTATGTCCATCTTGAAGTCTCATGGAGTTGTGAATGTTGTACAGTAAATACATACTGTAGTGTATTATGCCGTTAACACTGTGTTGAGTAGTTCTGCTGTATGTTGAGAACTACAAAAAAGTTTATGTAAACTATTGTACACTAAAATTATGGCAACTTTAATTTTAACACTATATTCTATTTGTCAAGAGGCTGGAGTGTTCATTCCGTGACTTTGTTGGACATATCGGCACAATCAAGGAACATCCGTGCACCATGTCGGCTCGAAATGCACTCATTGTGTCAGTGATGGCTGACTGGTGGGTGGATGGGCAGCAAGCAGGGATTGGGGGAAAACCTGACTCCAATAATAATTTGTTTAAGGCTCTGAGACCTAGTAACTAATAATTAAAATAAATGTAAATATATATATACTTCGATAGCTATGAAGGACCACCACTTTTGAGAAAAAGTGGAAAACAAAGAGACAATGGAAAACTGATCTTAGGAACTAGTGTCCTATGGATCTTGTTAAAACTGTAATGATTATATGAATGGAGTCAAATTCACTACACAAAATTGGGGGGTTACATGCTAAAAGATTAATACATCCCTAGCATTATTCTGGTGCTGGTTCTTCACCAGAGTAAATTAAATGTGTGAGTAAAAATATAGAATATAATATTGATGGAGGTAAATGCACCTCAATATACTACTGAAATGTTAAGCCACATCAGTAAATCAAAGGGTTAGTATCATTGATCTCTTTAGGAGATCACTACTGTAACTATGAAGTTATTGCTACTGATGAAAATGGACAGCTTAGCTGTGAATCTAGAAGTAATCAGTTGCTACGCTCCACCGACGACGTGTTGCATAGGGCAAATTGTTGCACAGAACGGTGGGGAAGCCTAGCACCTCGGTTGAAGTCGCCTTGGTACTGAAAGGCAATTACATTGTAGAAATCTTCTACACAATAGGTAATTACATTTACATCCTAAATCATGAGGATGACGGTAGTAAATTATCAGCTAATGTCTGAACAATTTGTATCATAGAAATAAACTGATAATCATATAATTAGATGGCAAATTTAATAAGACACATACTATATTTTGTTGGTTTGCATTCGGCCTAACGACTGCCTACCTAAATGTTAAAAGTGGCCACATAATAACAAAAAGGGTAAACTTAGCAGCCGAGCCTCGTGTCGTTGGTGTGAAGACTTGAGCAACTCTTCGTCCTCCTGCTGCTGCTTGAAAGACGTTGACTCTAGAGTTGCTTGTATACTAGTCTATGACACGGCTGTTGTGCCCGATAACGCGGCACCGCTCAACTGATCGTGGGAGCGAAATAAATAGGTCGAAACACTCTGCTACACGCTGTTAATGGCGTCCGTGCTCTCGTTCACGTGTCAAGTGACGCTCTCTCCCGTCTTCCTCCTGCTCCTTAAAGCGCATGCGCGGCTTTCGAGCGTAAATGAATATTTATCGCAATTGACTAAGGAAGGAAGAGGTAATAGCAAGTATTAATATCACATTAAATTCTTCTACGATAAAATAGAAGTTCTAGTAACATAAATTGGCTTACTAAAGTTGTGCAGCCAATCGAGGAAATTAAAGTAGATCATTTGCATCAAGTAATTCCTCTAGAATGCATAAATGTTAGTTAAATAAGGGAGCTCCGTAAGTAATAGTATACACAAATCAAAGTAACTATTTTTAGTAAATGAAATGATAAACNATGTATCAATGTGGTAAAGTATGTATCAATGTGGTACAGTATGTATCAATGTGGTACAGTATGTATCAATGTGGTACAGTAGTATCAATGTGGTACAGTATGTATCAATGTGGTACAGTATGTATCAATGTGGTACAGTATGTATCAATGTGGTACAGTATGTATCAATGTGGTACAGTATGTATCAATGTGGTGCACTATGTATCAGTGTACTCACCTAATTGTACTCACCTAACTGTGCTTGCGGGTATCCCAAAAAAGCGGGGATACCTGGTTGATGGGGTCTGGGAGTTGTTCTACTCTCGAAGCCCGGCCCGAGGCCAGACCTGACTTGTGAGAGTTTGGTCCACCAGGCTGTTGCTTGGAGCGGCCCGCAGGCCCACCACAGCCCGGTTGGTCCGGCAATAATAGGGATAATAAGTCAATTTCTGGAGCCGCTCCTAATACGAGCATTTTGGGTCTTTGGTCGAGTATACGACAAAATGCGGCGGTCTATTACGAGCACGGGTTAGACTGACAGACAACAATGAAGGGGAACAAACACCACTGGTTTGACCACCTGTAACCTTTTTACTAGTTAGTTTCAAGGCGTTATGCGACAAAGAGTCCTGGGAAGACGGGACACCGCCAGCGTAGTTCTCTTTCTGTAACTGCACCTTGGTAATTACTGCCTCGTGCCAGCTCTAATGGTCGTTACTGCCTGTGCCAGCTCTAATGGTCGTTACTGCCTCGTGCCAGCTCTAATGGTCGTTGTTACTGCCTCGTGCCAGCTCTAATGGTCGTTGTTACTGCCTCGTGCCAGCTCTAATGGTCGTTGTTACTGACCCGTGCCAGCTCTAATGGTCGTTGTTACTGACCCTGCCAGCTCTAATGGTCGTTGTTACTGCCTCGTGCCAGCTCTAATGGTCGTTGTTACTGCCTCGTGCCAGCTCTAATGGTCGTTGTTACTGACCCGTGCCAGCTCTAATGGTCGTTGTTACTGCCTCGTGCCAGCTCTAATGGTCGTTGTTACTGACCCGTGCCAGCTCTAATGGTCGTTGTTACTGCCTCGTGCCAGCTGCAAGACCTCCCAGGTCGTGGTCACAAAGGTTAGAGAACAATAGACATAACGTGAGTGAGGTCTGGGGGCCACCACCGCTGCCCCCCCCCCCAGTGATCACCATTAACACTACCATTACTGCCATTATTGTGTCCTCTGTACCCTTAACTGCTCTTAATTGTTCTCCCTCAAACACGGGTTGTCTGTGGCAGTCTTTGTCTCTCCTGCCACCGTCGCCGGCGCTCACTCTCACGCAATCCCACCCCAGCTTAAGCCCACCTTAGCTTGAGCCCACCTCAGCTTAAGCCAACCTCAGCTTAAGCCCACCTCAGCTTAAGCCCACCTCAGCTTGAGCCCACCTCAGCTTGAGCCTACCTCAGCTTAATCCCACCTCAGCTTAAGCCCACCTCAGGTTAAGCCTACCCCAGCTTAAGCCCACCTCAGGTTAAGCCCACCCCAGCTTGAGTACACCTCAGCTTAAGCCCACCTCAGCTTGAGCCCACCTCAGCTTGAGCCCACCTCAGCTTAAGCCCACCTCAGCTTAAGCCCACCTCAGCTTAAGCCCACCTCAGCTTAAGCCCACCTCAGCTTAAGCCCACCTCAGCTTGATCCCACCTCAGCTTAAGCCCACCTCAGCTTGAGCCCACCTCAGCTTAAGCCCACCTCAGCTTAAGCCCACCTCAGCTTGAGCCCACCTCAGCTTAAGCCCACCTCAACTTAAGCCCACCTCAGCTTAAGCCCACCCCAGCTTAAGCCCACCTCAGCTTCAGCCCACCTCAGCTTAAGCCCACCTCAGCTTAAGCCCACCTCAGCTTGAGCCCACCTCAGCTTAAGCCCACCTCAGCTTAAGCCCACCTCAGCTTAAGCCCACCTCAGCTTAAGCCCACCTCAGCTTGAGCCCACCTCAACTTAAGCCCACCTCAGCTTAAGCCCACCTCAGCTTAAGCCCACCTCAGCTTAAGCCCACCTCAGCTTAAGCCTACCTCAGCTTAAGCCCACCTCAGCTTAAGCCTACCTCAGCTTAAGCCCACCTCAGCTTAAGCCCACCTCAGATTGAGCCCACCTCAGCTTAGGCCCACCTCAGCTTAAGTCCACCTCAGCTTAAGTCCTCCTCAGCTTAAGCCCACCGCAGCGTGAGCCCACCTCAGCTTAAGCCCACCCCAGCTTGAGCCCACCTCAGCTTGAGTCCACCTCAGCTTAAGCCCACCTCAGCTTAAGCCCACCTCAGCTTAAGCCCACCTCAGCTTAAGTCCACCTCAGCTTAAGCCCACCTCAGCGTGAGCCCACCTCAGCTTAAGCCCACCTCAGCGTGAGCCCACCTCAGCTTGAGCCCACCTCAGCTTAAGCCCACCTCAGCTTAAGCCCACCTCAGCTTAAGCCTACCTCAGCTTAAGCCCACCCCAGCTTAAGCCCACCCCAGCTTAAGCCCACCTCAGCTTAAGCCTACCTCAGCTTATGCCCACCTCAGCTTAAGCCCACCTCAGCTTAAGCCTACCTCAGCTTAAGCCCACCCCAGCTTAAGCCCACCTCAGCTTAAGCCCACCTCAGCTTAAGCCTACCTCAGCTTAAGCCCACCTCAGCTTAAGCCCACCTCAGCTTATGCCCACCTCAGCTTAAGCCCACCTCAGCTTAAGCCTACCTCAGCTTAAGCCCACCCAGCTTAAGCCCACCTCAGCTTAAGCCCACCTCAGCTTAAGCCTACCTCAGCTTAAGCCCACCTCAGCTTAAGCCCACCTCAGCTTAAGCCTACCTCAGCTTAAGCCCACCTCAGCTTAAGCCCACCTCAGCTTAAGCCCACCTCAGCTTAAGCCCACCTCAGCTTAAGCCCACCTCAGCTTAAGCCTACCTCAGCTTAAGCCCACCTCAGCTTAAGCCCACCTCAGCTTAAGCCTACCTCAGCTTAAGCCCACCTCAGCTTAAGCCTACCTCAGCTTAAGCCCACCTCAGCTTAAGCCTCCTGGAACTAATGACCGAAGATATTTAATCCTTTCATTCACCAACGTGTTTACGCTCAAGATGTTTCCTTCAGCACCTCTTCATCTTGATTTATTTTTCCAATAACGCGGAGCAAGGAGCGGGGCCAGGCAGGTGGAGGAGGTGAGGGGAACATTGCGTTAACAGCCCAGAGTGTGTTGGTGTGCAAGTGATGCATATGAGGCTGTTGCAAGCGTCGACTGCACCATGCCCGTTGCTACTATTACTTCCAAATGTGTTTGCTAATGTTTGCCTGCTTGTATTATGGTAATTGTTACTGTTGCCTTGTTCTTGTTGGGACTATTACCACTGTTTTTGTTGGGACTATTACCACTGTTGTTGTTGTTGGGACTATTACCACTGTTGTTGTTGGGACTATTACCACTGTTCTTGTTGTTGGGACTATTACCACTGTTGTTCTTGTTGGGACTATTACCACTGTTGTTGTTGTTGGGACTATTACCACTGTTGTTGTTGTTGGGACTATTACCACTGTTGTTGTTGTTGGGACTATTACCACTGTTGTTGTTGTTGGGACTATTACCACTGTTGTTGTTGTTGTTGTTGTTGTTGTGACTATTACCACTGTTGTTGTTGTTAGGATTATTACCACTGTTGTTGTTGTTGGGACTATTACCACTGTTGTTGTTGTTGTTGGGACTATTACCACTGTTGTTGTTGTTGGGACTATTACCACTGTTGTTGTTGGGACTATTACCACTGTTGTTGTTGTTGTTGGGACTATTACCACTGTTGGTGTTGTTGTTGTTGTTGGGACTATTACCACTGTTGGTGTTGTTGTTGTTGTTGGGACTATTACCACTGTCGTTGTTGTTGGGACTATTACCACTGTCGTTGTTGTTGTTGTTGTGACTATTACCACTGTTGTTGTTGTGACTATTACCACTGTTGTTGTTGGGACTATTACCACTGTTGTTGTTGGGACTATTACCACTGTTGTTGTTGTTGGGACTATTACCACTGTTGTTGTTGGGACTATTACCACTGTTGTTGTTGTTGGGACTATTACCACTGTTGTTGTTGGGACTATTACCACTGTTGTTGTTGTTGGGACTATTACCACTGTTGTTGTTGTTGGGACTATTACCACTGTTGTTGTTGGGACTATTACCACTGTTGTTGTTGGGACTATTACCACTGTTGTTGTTGGGACTATTACCACTGTTGTTGTTGGGACTATTACCACTGTTGTTGTTGTTGTGACTATTACCACTGTTGTTGTTGTTGTTGGGACTATTACCACTGTTGTTGTTGTTGTTGGGACTATTACCACTGTTGTCGTTGTTGTTGGGACTATTACCACTGTTGTTGTTGTTGGGACTATTACCACTGTTGTTGTTGGGACTATTACCACTGTTGTTGTTGGGACTATTACCACTGTTGTTGTTGGGACTATTACCACTGTTGTTGTTGTTGTTGTTGTTGGGACTATTACCACTGTTGTTGTTGAGACTATTACCACTGTTTTTGTTGGGACTATTACCACTGTTGTTGTTGTTGGGACTATTACCACTGTTGTTGTTGTTGGGACTATTACCACTGTTGTTGTTGTTGGGACTATTACCACTGTTGTTGTTGGGACTATTACCACTGTTGTTGTTGTTGGGACTATTACCACTGTTGTTGTTGTTGGGACTATTACCACTGTTGTTGTTGGGACTATTACCACTATTGTTGTTGGGACTATTACCACTGTTGTTGTTGTTGGGACTATTACCACTGTTGTTGTTGTTGTTGTTGGGACTATTACCACTGTTGTTGTTGTTGTTGTTGAGACTATTACCACTGTTGTTGTTGAGACTATTACCACTGTTGTTGTTGTTGTTGTTGTTGGGACTATTACCACTGTTGTTGTTGGGACTATTACCACTGTTGTTGTTGTTGTTGTTGGGACTATTACCACTGTTGTTGTTGTTGTTGTTGGGACTATTACCACTGTTGTTGTTCTTGGGACTATTACCACTGTCGTTGTTGTTGGGACTATTACCATTGTTGTTGTTGTTGTTGGGACTATTACCACTGTTGTTGTTGTTACTGTTGGGACTATTACTACTGTTGTTGTTGGGACTATACCTTGAGGTGCTTCCGGGGCTTATCGTCCCCGCGGCCCAGTCGTCGACCAGGCCTCCTGGTTGCTGGACTGATCAACCAGGCTGTTGGACGCGGCTGCTCGCAGCCTGACGTATGAGTCACAGCCTGGTTGATCAGGTATCCTTTGGAGGTGCTTATCCAGTTCTCTCTTGAACACTGTGAGGGGTTTGCCAGTTATGTCCCTTATGTGTAGTGGAAGCGTGTTGAACAGTCTCGGGCCTCTGATGTTGATAGAGTTCTCTCTCAGAGTACCAGTTGCACCTCTGCTTTTCAACGGGGGTATTCTGCACATCCTGCCATGTCTTCTGGTCTCATGTGATGTTATTTCTGTGTGCAGGTTTGGGACCAGCCCCTCTAATATTTTCCACGTGTAAATTATTATGTATCTCTCCCGCCTGCGCTCAAGGGAATACAGATTTAGACTCTTAAGTCGGTCCCAATAGTTTAGATGTTTTACCGAGTGGATTCTAGCAGTAAAGGACCTCTGCACGCTCTCCAGGTCAGCAATTTCACCAGCAGTGAAAGGGGCTGTCATTGTGCAGCAGTACTCCACTCTAGAGAGCACAAGCGTTTTGAAAAGTGTCATCATCGGTATAGCATCTCTAGTGTGAAAAGTTCTTGTTATCCAACCTGTCATTTTTCTTGCAGTTGTGACGGCTACTTTATTGTGTTCTTTAAAGGTAAGGTCTTCCGACATGAGTACACCCAGATCCTTTACATTGCCTTTTCGTTCTATGTTATGATTTGCCTGAGTTTTGTACGTGGTTTCAGTTTTTATATTTTCATTTTTTCCATAGCGCATGAGCTGGAACTTGTCAACTTGTTTAACTTCGTTAAACACCATATTATTTTCTGTAGCCCATAGAAAGACCTGATCTACATCTGACTGGAGGTTCGCCGTGTCCTCTATGTTGCCTACTCTCATGAAGATCCTAGTGTCATCTGCAAAGGATGATACAGTGCTATAGGTTGTGCTCTTGTCTATGTCCGATATGAGGATGAGAAAAAGTACTGGAGCAAGCACAGTACCCTGGGGGACTGAGCTCTTAACGGTTGACGGGTTGGATTTTATTTTGTTGACTATTACACATTGGGTTCTGTTGGTCAGGAAATTGTAGATCCATCTGCCTACTTTTCCGGTAATTCCTTTTGAGCGCATTTTATGGGCAATAACACCATGGTCACATTTATCAAAAGCTTTTGCGAAATCTGTGTAAATTACATCAGCGTTTTGTTTGTCTTCCATAGCATCTAATGCCATATCATAGTGGTCCAGCAACTGCGACAGG
>WNGS01162107.1:35581-55624 GCA_020271785.1 Procambarus virginalis
AAGTCTCGGGTCAACAGAATAACGACAGCTGCGCACTCCAGCAACAAGTTAGAACATCATTCACGAACCTAAGTGAGGAGGCTTTGAGATCGCCGTACACTGCCTACGTGATATCGCATAGTGATATCGTATGTATGAGTCGTGCTCACGGATAACGCCTCCAGGTATACGTGAGAATAGAATTGCCAGAGATGAGGAATGAAGATAGACAGAAGGAACTAGACCTAACGACGCTAGAAAGGGAGAGACAGAGAGAGGGACACATGGAACATGATAGAGATGTATTAAATAATTATAGCAATTGACAGAGTGGAAAGAGTCCTTGTAAGACAGGCTAGTCATCACCGAAATACGATACTTACCAAGTACTTTAGCTATAAGCAAGTTACTGGAGTTAAGTAACTGGAGAATAAGTTCGAAAAAATAGTCTGAATGTGACCCAAAACAAAGTGTCAGCTTGACTATGGCTGGTGGGGGTCTGTTTCAGGCTTTAGGTATGTGTATATTAAAGTCTTGGCCAGCCTGACCCACGAGCCCCCTCAGGCTGGGTCAGGACCTGATAATGGACATTTGTAGCTATGGTTGCTCAGCCCCGTGTGCACGTGTACACATGTGCAATTTGTGCACGATTTGTGCACTTGCAGTGCAAAGGACCTCCTTAAAATTATACACATGGGCCTTCTCTAGAATTTGTATGCACTAGACCCACAATGTTTATTGAGCCGCTTGCAAGGACGCGGCGTTGCACGGTCAGTTGCACACTTTTCACACATGAAGACACGAGTCTTAGTCATTTATTTAGGCAGGTTTTGTTCACCTGTACAGGTGTGTGGGGAGATGGGAGGCTGGTAACACCTTTCAGTAAGATGTGTGTCTGTTCTCAGGTTTGTTCTCAGGTTCTCAGGTTTGTTCTCAGTTCTCAGGTTTGTTCTCAGTTCTCAGGTTTGTTCTCAGTTCTCAGGTTTGTTCTCAGTTCTCAGGTTTGTTCTCAGTTCTCAGGTTTGTTCTCAGTTCTCAGGTTTGTTCTCAGTTCTCAGGTTTGTTCTCAGTTCTCAGGTTTGTTCTCAGTTCTCAGGTTTGTTCTCAGTTCTCAGGTTTGTTCTCAGTTCTCAGGTTTGTTCTCAGTTCTCAGGTTTGTTCTCAGTTCTCAGGTTTGTTCTCAGTTCTCAGGTTTGTTCTCAGTTCTCAGGTTTGTTCTCAGGTTTGTTCTCAGGTTTGCTCTCAGGCCTCAGGTTTGTTCTCAGGTTTGTTCTCAGGTTTGTTCTCATGTTTGTTCTCAGGTTTGTTCTCAGGTTTGTTCTCAGGTTTGTTCTCAGGTTTGTTCTCAGGCCTCAGGTTTGTTTCTCAGGGTTGTTCTCAGGTTTGTTCACAGGTTTGTTCTCATGTTCTCATTCTTCTGCCAAATATACAAGAATGTTTATATCAAAATTTCCTCAACTGAGTAATTAAGTCTCCACTGTTCACCTTGATAATGCGACTTGAAGACTGTTAGCCATTAAGGTAAGGAGGTAGTTAGCGGCATTCATGGCATATCTGATGCCAGATGCTGCAATTAATACGGCAGAGTGCGAGCTGCGGCGTCTAACAGCCTGGTTGATCAGACTACTAATCGCAAGGGCTGGTCAGAGGCCGGGATGCTGGGACGTTGATCCCACGGGATCACATCAAGGTAAGTTCAAGGTAAGGTAACACCACAGTACCCTCCCTTAGCAGGTGTAGGGTACAAGACTGGAGCCACACATGTGCCCTCTCTCAGCAGGTGTAGGGTACAAGACTGGAGCCACACATGTACCCTCTCTCAGCAGGTGTAGGGTACAAGACTGGAGCCACACATGTACCCTCTCTCAGCAGGTGTAGGGTACAAGACTGGAGCCACACATGTACCCTCTCTCAGCAGGTGTAGGGTACAAGACTGGAGCCACACATGTACCCTCCCTCAGCAGGTGTAGGGTACAAGACTGGAGCCACACATGTCCCCTCTCTCAGCAGGTGTAGGGTACAAGACTGGAGCCACACATGTACCCTCCCTTAGCAGGTGTAGGGTACAAGACTGGAGCCACACATGTACCCTCCCTTAGCAGGTGTAGGGTACAAGACTGGAGCCACACATGTACCCTCTCTCAGCAGGTGTAGGGTACAAGACTGGAGCCATATATATATACCCTCCCTCAGCAGGTGTAGGGTACAAGACTGGAGCCATATATATATACCCTCCCTCAGCAGGTGTAGGGTACAAGACTGGAGCCATACATGTACCCTCCCTCAGCAGGTGTAGGGTACAAGACTGGAGCCATA
Source organism: Procambarus virginalis (assembly GCA_020271785.1). NCBI lineage: Eukaryota > Metazoa > Arthropoda > Malacostraca > Decapoda > Cambaridae > Procambarus > Procambarus virginalis. Next base: position 37,877 of record WNGS01162107.1, read on the forward strand.
TATATACTCTCTCTCAGCAGGTGTAGGGTACAAGACTGGAGCCACACATATACCCTCTCTCAGCAGGTGTAGGGTTACAAAACTGGAGCGACACATATACCCTCCCTCAGCAGATGTGGGGGGTCCAAGACTGGAGCCACACATATACCCTCCCCCAGCAGGTGTAGGGTACAAGACTGGAGCCACACATATACCCTCCCTCAGCAGGTGTGGGGGGTACAAGACTGGAGCCACATATGCTAGCCCCTGAGGCAGGTCTGACCCATTAAGAACTGGTAATGTAGCGGATATTCCCAGAGGAACCCACCTCGTGGGACCTCGGGACCACGTGCGGCACGCATACACAACAGCTCAGTCATACACAACAGGCCAGACATACACTTCAAGAAAAGCCATTTTCAGCCATTTTCGAGAAAAAGTTCGAATGTCAAAAGCCATTGACTCCTGTGCAAAACTTTTTTTTACATAAACGGAGTTTGTGGTTAGTTTAATGACCATTTATCCTTCGCTGATGAGGATAAGACGATAAGAATGCAGGTAACTGCAAAAGGCCTGTTGGCCCATACGATGCAGCTCCTATTTTATCCACCCAATCTCATTCGTATATATATATATGTCTAACCTACGCTTGAAACAATGAAGGGATCCTACTTCTATTATGTTACGCGGTAATTGGTTCCACAAATCAATAACCCTGCTTATCGAACCAGTATTTATCCAGGTCTTTCCTAAATCATCTTATCTGAATTTGGACCCATTGTTCCGTGTTCCGTGTTGACGAGAACGGGCTACTCTAAGACAATGCTTCGAGGCTGGTCTCGGGTTCTGCTCGAAGCTCGACTCATTTTTAAAATCCTCGGTGCACGTGCTGCGAAAGCAAATCATTTCCAGCATAAGCCGAGCACCAAACCTGACCCAGGCCTGGTTGTAAACAAAATTCTAATTCGAATGTCATTTATTAAAGTCGACTTCGAACGCTTGGTCCGATAGCATTCATGAAGGCAGCCTGAACGAGTACAGTCAGTGGAGGAGGAGGATTGAATACAAATATCTGTTCTAATCTTCCTTTATGCATATTAACGTATGAATTACGCACCGGTTTAAACCACCAGCGTCACAGGTGCGTTCAGACCTATCGTGACAGGTGACACAAGCCGTCACACAACACTTGGGTCAGATTCACGAAGCAGTTACGCGAGAACTTACGAACGTGTACATCTTTCCTCAATCTTTGACGGCTTTGGTTACATTTATTAAACAGTTTACAAGCGTGAAAACTTGCCAATCAACTGTTGTTATTGTTATAAACAGCCTCCTGGTGCTTCGGAGCTCATTAACTGTTTAATAATTGGAAACAAAGCCGCAAAGATTGAGGAAATATGGACAGGTTCGTAAGTGCTTGTGTAACTGCTTCGTGAATCCGGGTTATGAGAGCAGGTGGCTAGCGTTACCTGTGGCAGGTGGCTACCGTTACCTGTGACAGGTGGCTACCGTTACCTGTGGCAGGTGGCTAGCGTTACCTGTGGCAGGTGGCTACCGTTACCTGTGGCAGGTGGCTACCGTTACCTGCGGCAGGTGGCTACCGTTACCTGTGGCAGGTGGCTAGCGTTACCTGTGGCAGGTGGCTACCGTTACCTGTGACAGGTGGCTACCGTTACCTGTGGCAGGTGGCTACCGTTACCTGTGGCAGGTGGCTACCGTTACCTGTGGCAGGTGGCTACCGTTACCTGTGGCAGGTGGCTACCGTTACATGTGGCAGGTGGCTACCGTTACCTGTGGCAGGTGGCTACCGTTACCTGTGGCAGGTGGCTACCGTTACCTGTGGCATGTGGCTAGCGTTACATGTGGCAGGTGGCTACCGTTACCTGTGGCAGGTGGCTACCGTTACCTGTGACAGGTGGCTACCGTTACCTGTGGCAGGTGGCTAGCGTTACCTATGGCAGGTGGCGACAGGTGACGGATCTCCCAATCCTGACCACTCCAGGTGCAAACTCTGTGAGCAGGAACTGTGGCATGATCTCCCACACTACATCACCGAATACCCAGTTACCAGACCATTTGAACCTCCCGGCATGAGGTACCTGGAGCCTTGCAATTATTCTTGTATTCTTGGAGATATCGAAACGTACCCAAAGTTAGCTATTGCAAGCTTGGGACGACCCAATGCTGCATAGCGTCGCCTGTTGCAAATCGTGTGCAGAATGATTTTCATTCATAAACAAGGCGTTTTGGCGTCTGAATTAACGAGCATTTAGGCTTTGTTGATTAGTACGGCTGAAGGCTGATGGGGATGAGGCATCAGTGTCATTCGAACACAGTGAGTAAAGCACTGTTCGAAAGAAATTTCGAACGTCATTTTGAGTCATTTTTCTAGTGTGTATATCCAAGAGAGAGTCTGCTGGATCCATGAATATTTGGGCAAAGTGTTAACTATAACCTATATATGACCTTTTGACCTTTGGCGGGTCGAGCGAACGACTAGACCAATCACTAGTGAAGGTTGGTCGCTACCAGGCTACCAGGCTACCAGGCTACCTGGCTACCAGGCTACCTGGCTACCAGGCTACCAGGCTACCAGGCAGTGGGGGCAGAACTCTGACAACCGGGAGCCGGTCGACCGAGCGAACAGCACGCTGGACTTGTGATCCTGTGGTCCTGGGTTCGATCCCAGGCGCCAGCGAGAAACAATGGGCAGAGTTTCTTTCACCCTATGTTACCCCTGTTACCTAGCAGTAAAATAGGTACCTGGGTGTTAGTCAGCTGTCACGGGCTGCTTCCTGGGGGTGGAGGCCTGGTCGAGGACCGGGCCGCGGGGACACTAAAAAGCCCCGAAATCATCTCAAGATATCTCAAGGTAACCGTTCACAGGTAAAGACTGATACCAGAATGCCAGACAGACCTTATCTCACCTCACCTCTGGCATGGGGCGGGGGGGGGGACAGGTTGTTGTATTATTATACATTGTTTATACAACAGTATATAAATTGCCAGAGAAGAGACAATTGCAGTTTGATAACCAGTTGTTATTATGGGTACTTGTGTTTGTATTATTTGTAACTGATTTAATTGTTGCATTTATTGTGATTCAATATCAGTTACGCGTAAAAGAAAACGGGAAGTGGTTTAGTATTGTTAACTGTGACCATTAAAGAAGAAATCAGTTCTTCTTCCAGACGTAATCTTTACGTCAAGAAGATGTAATGAAGATTACGTCTTCTAGATAAGCCGTTGACGGAATCTTCCTTGCAGGAGATGGAGAGATAATTACCATCAGAAACCACTAAGCCAGTGCGATCATAAGACACTTGGCAGGGCTACGCGAGCGAGGACCATCAGGAATCGAACACGGACCTGCGAGAAGCGAAGCCGTGGCCGTACAGGTGTGAGATAATAGTGTCAGGAACCAGCTCGACCTATTGTGTGGATCCGAATTTCCTTAAAATAAAGGAGTTAGTCTTGAAGCGGACGATCTCTGGTAAATGAACCATTGCCCTTCAAACGGCTAAGTCATTTACCAGGCTCTGGGCTCGGCCGGGTCGTATCCCGCGCCTTTTATGACTTAAATACACCTAAAATGTCCACAATATAGACGAAGTTGATTCTTCTCTGTGTATCATGTTCGCGAATGATTGTGGTGGCAGTCGGTTAGGAGGCGACGTATGCTCTCTCAGTCCTCGAAGTCGTTCTTTCAGTCCTCGAAGTCGTTCTTTCAGTCCTCGAAATCGTTCTCTCAGTCCTCGAAATCGTTCTCTCAGTCCTCGAAGTCGTTCTTTCAGTCCTCGAAGTCGTTCTTTCAGTCCTCGAAGTCGTTCTTTCAGTCCTCGAAGTCGTTCTCTCAGTCCTCGAAGTCGTTCTCAGTTTACACCAACCTATGTTTGTGGTGTGTGTGTTTTTAGCTTAGTTAATTATTATGTAGCGCCATGCCGCATGCTGTGGGAGGTTGTGGGCCCCATACCCATCCTGTGGGTGGTGGTGGACCCCCATACCATCCTGTGGGCGGTGGTGGACCCCCATACCATCCTGTGGGCGGTGGTGGACCCCCATACTCATCCTGTGGGTAGTGGTGGACCCCATACTCATCCTGTGGGCGGTGGTGGACCCCCATACTCATCCTGTGGGCGGTGGTGGACTCCCCATACCATCCTGTGGGTGGTGGTGGACCCCCCCATAGCCTATCGCGCTCAGATTTTGTTGCAGAACATAGGGAGGATGCGCTCAAGGGGGGAGGTGAGGGAAGAGATCTGGACGGAGCCGGACACCCCGCCCTGTATACCATGACAGAATGTAAACCTCTGTAGACCTACAAGCAGTACACGCGCGCCAGGTCGATGAATAATGCAGTTGGTAGTGCACCTCACCGTGTTGCACCAGTGTTGCAACGCTGGGATAATCTGCGTGAACTACCAGGGTCTTGTACCTGCTTCGTGCTTGGACCTCCCAGAGGCTCTCTCAGTCCTCGAAGTCGTTCTTTCAGTCCTCGAAGTCGTTCTTTCAGTCCTCGAAGTCGTTCTCTCAGTCCTCGAAGTCGTTCTTTCAGTCCTCGAAGTCGTTCTCTCAGTCCTCGAAGTCGTTCTTTCAGTCCTCGAAGTCGTTCTTTCAGTCCTCGAAGTCGTTCTTTCAGTCCTCGAAGTCGTTCTCTCAGTCCTCGAAGTCGTTCTCTCAGTCCTCGAAGTCGTTCTTTCAGTCCTCGAAGTCGTTCTCTCAGTCCTCGAAGTCGTTCTCTCAGTCCTCAAAGTCGTTCTTAAGTCCTCGAGGTCGTTCTTTCAGCCTCGAAGTCGTTCTCTCAGTCCTCGAAGTCGTTCTTTCAGTCCTCGAAGTCGTTCTTTCAGTCCTCGAAGTCGTTCTCTCAGTCCTCGAAGTCGTTCTTTCAGTCCTCGAAGTCGTTCTTTCAGTCCTCGAAGTCGTTCTTTCAGTCCTCGAAGTCGTTCTTTCAGTCCTCGAAGTCGTTCTCTCAGCTCCCCTCGTCAGCTCTATCGACCCTCACGAGTTGTAACAGATCCAAGTCCCTTGCGCCTCCGGCCAGGGCCGTTGGTCATCAGCGTTCAGGCCTTTCAGACCAATGTTCCTTTTTCTTGGGAGTGGAGGAGTATTGGCGGCCATCTGTAGCTGGGGCTCCGGTTGTCAACTGCCTTTGATGCGCCACCCCGCTGCCCCTTCCATCACCACACCTGCCATCACCACACACCTGCCATCACCACCCCTGCCACCACCACACCTGCCGTCACCACCCCTGCCATCACCACCCCTGCCACCACCACACCTGCCGTCACCACACCTACCATCCCGAAAGCATCAACTGTTTGCATTTCATTTTCGCCCGCCCATTTTTTGCGTGTCCTGTATTTTCTTAGCATTAAGCGCATGCACTTTTAATGAGAGCGGTTGTGTCGTGGTATTCTTGTGCTCCTCCCTGGACTTTGTGGCCGTTGTACCACGTTCTGGCCTGTGGGCGGCCGAGGGTGTGGCTGTGGGCGGCCGAGGGTGTGGCTGTGGGCGGCCGGGCGTGGCAAAGGAGCCCCACAGGACGTCCCAGCAAGCGGGGTATGGTAGACGGGGTGTGTCACTGGTGCTGGAGAGTCGTGTTGAAAGGTTAAGCTTGCACAATGTTGCACCATGATGGCCTCAAGTTACTCCAGACTTAGGTTGAGGTATGGCTCCGGATCTGGCTAGCATTTTTTGCAAGTTATATCTCGCCTTTGGCTTCCCTTATCAGTCATTACATTTTCCCCTGAATCTCACGCTTGGCCGAAAGCAATCAATTTCAGACGATTTTAATCTCTTCATTTGACGGTGGAAGCATTATTGCAAGCCTCTGCAACCTGGAACCTATGAGTTTTGAGATTTAGAAGACCTGAAAGATCCCGGCTTTTGCAATAACTTCCTCGTGAGGAAGAATTAAATGAGTCAGAGGACACGAAGCAACATACGGAAGATACAGTTGCAAAGACAGACTTTGCAACTCCTGTGATGTGATAACAGTCGTGAGCCTCAGACGGAAACTAACATAATGAAGGGTGTAGTAGGGAGCTGGGAATAATAGGAGATAATATTGCAGACGAAATTGCAAATCTTGCCACTAAGAGAAGGAATGTTGACATTTACATATCACAGAATCTATCACAGATCAAGATGTATTTTCATGTACCCGGTGTGTTGATAGGTTGCAAATCCGATTAAAACTAGCCTGAGTAGGGTACTGTGTGGTGCATGGTCCCTCGCGGTACTGTGGGAAGCAGGGTACTGTGTCGTGCATCGTCTCTCACGGTACTGTGGGAAGCAGGGTACTGTGTCGTGCATCGTCTCTCACGGTACTGTGGGAAGTAGGGTACTGTGTCGTGCATCGTCTCTCACGGTACTGTGGGAAGTAGGGTACTGTGTCGTGCATCGTCTCTCACGGTACTGTGGGAAGTAGGGTACTGTGTCGTGCATCGTCTCTCACGGTACTGTGGGAAGTAGGGTACTGTGTCGTGCATCGTCTCTCACGGTACTGTGGGAAGCAGGGTACTGTGTGGTGCATGGTCCCTCACGGTACTGTGGGAAGCAGGGTACTGTGTGGTGCATGGTCCCTCACGGTACTGTGGGAAGCAGGGTACTGTGTGGTGCATGGTCCCTCACGGTACTGTGGGAAGCAGGGTACTGTGTGGTGCATGGTCCCTCACGGTACTGTGGGAAGCAGGGTACTGTGTGGTGCATGGTCCCTCACGGTACTGTGGGAAGCAGGGTACTGTGTCGTGCATGGTCCCTCACGGTACTGTGAGAAGCAGGGTACCATGCGGTACCGTGAGTACTTACACCAGTTGTGCCATCACACTCACGGTACTGTGCAAGATAATGGTGATATATGTAGTTAACATATCGGGAGCCGGTCGGCCGAGCGGACAACACGCTGGACTTGTGATCCAGCGCGGCCCGGTCGCCGACCAGGCTGAAGAGATATTTTAAAATATACACATGGAGAAAAACTGAAAGCTCTCGTTCCCGTAACAATACAATCACCACAGGAGTGAGATACAATAACTCTTGCTATCGGTGACAGGAAGCCTGCGTGTGTGTGTGTGTATATGTGCCTTAAGCTTGTATGCAGGTGCACGCCATAGTTCGAATTACTGCTCTTGCACAGGTTACAACCCACAACAGTTCCCTAACTCCGGGTACTTATCGACTGCTAGGTGAACAGTGGCATGAGATGAAATATGCCCAACCATGCCTGTTCCACTCGGGGATCGAATTGGGGATCTTCGATTGTGAGTTCAGAGCGAAGCCAACTGTGCTATGAAACCCCATGGGTGATACGAAGTGTAAAATGAATATATTGAAATGTTGGGATGTTATAAACACTAGAGAACACGGTGTAAACACTAGAGAACACGGTGTAAACACCAGAGAACACGGTGTAAACACTAGAGAACACGGTGTAAACACCAGAGAACACGGTATAAACACTAGAGAACACGGTGTAAACACTAGAGAACACGGTGTAAACACTAGAGAACACGGTGTAAACACCAGAGAACACGGTGTAAACACTAGAGAACACGGTGTAAACACAAGAGACCTAGACACACACAAACAAACAGGGGTTTGAACAATGTCAATTATAATCCGCGAGATTTGGCTCATCATCGCTGACTTAAAACTCGCTGGGAAATTAATTTTGTGCTTATTAAAATGCAGTAAATAAATACAGCGTGGGCCAGACCGGCATTGTTGTCACAGCGTAATTAAACACGACTCTAGAATTTGTTTAATAAATGGCAGCTGAGCAGAGTCTATACGAGCTTGGCGCCGTAAAAAATGCCGCTCCTCTGACATCAAAAATATTGCGATATAATCCAGTATGGCCAACTAGCAATTAATGGTTGGGTTATTACAGGGGGAAAAATGGGTGTATAGCAGGCAGTACGGTCCACTAGTGAGCTAATGATCCTGTGATGAGACGAGTTTGCTTAAACTCAATTAATATCATACTGTAAAGTGCGGGATATAAGTGAGAGCTGGACACGCTAATGGGTCGAAGATATGTTATCTTGAGATGATTCGGGGCTTTTTTTTAGTGTCCCCGCGGCCCGGTCCTCGACCAGGCCTCCACCCCCCAGGAAGCAGCCCGTGACAGCTGACTAACACCCAGGTACCTATTTACTGCTAGGTAACAGGGGTAACATAGGGTGAAAGAAACTCTGCCCATTGTTTTCTCGCCGCGCGCCTGGGATCGAACCCAGGACCACAGGATCACAAGTCCCCACGTGCTGTCCGCTCGGCCGACGACCGGCTCCCTTCCCCGATGTAAGGAAGGTTTCCTACCTAGTTTGGGTGGTAAAAACAGTGGAATTCACTGGAGGAAGTTGTGGAAACCTCTCCGTCCACAACTTATATCCAGATTCGACAAAGATTTCGAACGACAGGACACTTATAATAACACAACAGGTGCCACAGAGATAGTAACGAGGCAAGAAGAGTTATATGGACCTTCTTGTCGTCATTATAAGATAACCAAGCTACTCTAAGTTACCAAGTTAGAGTAACCAAGCTACTCTAAGTTACCAAGTTAGAGTAACCAAGTTACTCTAAGTTACCAAGTTAGAGTAACCAAGCTACTCTAAGTTACCAAGTTAGAGTAACCAAGCTACTCTAAGTTACCAAGTTAGAGTAACCAAGCTACTCTAAGTTACCAAGTTAGAGTAACCAAGCTACTCTAAGTTACAAGTTAGAGTAACCAAGCTACTCTAAGTTACCAAGTTAGAGTAACCAAGCTACTCTAAGTTACCAAGTTAGAGTAACCAAGTTACTCTAAGTATTATTAATCAACTTTTTGTCCATGCTATTGAATCCCCCAAGGGAGCCGGTCGGCCGAGCGGACAGCACACTGCACTTGTGATCTGTGGTCCTGGGTTCGATCCCAGGCGCCGGCGAGAAACAATGGGCAGAGTTTCTTTCACCCTATGTTACCCCTGTTACCTAGCAGTAAAATAGGTACCTGGGTGTTAGTCAGCTGTCACGGGCTGCTTCCTGGGGGTGGAGGCCTGGTCGAGGACCGGGCCGCGGGGACACTAAAGCCCCGAAATCCTCTCAAGATAACCTCAAGATAACCTCAAGATAGAAGGCTACCAGAAGAAACTTCCTTTAAAAATTTTTGCAAGGAATCATTTAGAACCTTGTGTACAACATATGTCAGACCAATCCAGGAGTATGCAGCTCCAGCATGACGTCTATACCTTGTCAAACATAAAACTGGAGAAGGTTCAAAGGCTTCCCACTAGACTAGTCCCAGAACTAAGAGGCATGAGTTACGAGAAGAGACGACGGGAATTAAACCCTCACGTCGCTAGAAGACAGGAGAGTTAGGGTAAACATGATCACCACATACAAGATTCTGAAAGGAATTCATAGGGTAGACAAAGACAGGTTATTTAACACTAGGGGCACACGCACAAGGGGACACAGGTGGAAACTGAGTGCCCAATGAGCCATTAAGACATTAGAAAGACTTTTGTTAGTGTGAGAGTAGTTAATAAATGGAATGCATTAGGCAGTGATGTGGTGGAGGCTGACTCCATACACAGTTTCAAGTGTAGATATGATAGAGCCAATAGGCTCAGGAACCTGTACACCAGTTGATTGACGGTTGAGAGGCGGGACCAAAGAGCCAAAGCTCAAACCACCACAAGCACAACTAGGTGAGTACACCCCCCCCATCCCCCCCCCCATTGCTCTCTGATCGCTCGAAGAGTAATTAGAACTGGGCCATTACGAGCTGGAGCAGTTTTACGCGGGCATTTAATCCAATATATTGGAGAATAAACACAGCCTCGAACCTCACCCCTCTCCCTTCCAGGGGGGTTTTTTCCCAACATTGTATCAAAGAAGGAAAAAACGCGAAATTCGACACCAATTAACCGTTCTGCGCTGGGCGCGAGTTTCTGTGAACCCATTCCTCCCTCCTCTCTTCTCCCCCCCCCCCCCAGAACCCTCCCCAACCCCTCCTCTCTCCCCCCATCAACCCCCCCCCCTCTTCACCTACCCATCCCCGAGGCTCCCTCGAACTCCTCCACAGCTCAATCTCCGCCCCCAGCTCAGGTGGGGGAAGCTAGTAGAGGATTGTGGGGGGGGGGGGGTAGGATTGTGTGGGGGAGGGGGGGAGGATTGTGTGGGGGAGGGGGGGAGGANTCACAGGATGGTATGGGGACAAACTGCCACTCACAGGATGGGTATGGGACAAACTGCCACTCACAGGATGGGTATGTGGGCAAACTGCCACTCACAGGATGGGTATGGGGACAAACTGCCACTCACAGGATGGGTATGTGGCAAACTGCCACTCACAGGATGGGTATGTGGCAAACTGCCACTCACAGGATGGGTATGGGGACAAACTGCCACTCACAGGATGGGTATGGGAACAAACTGCCACTCACAGGGGATGGGTATGGGGACAAACTGCCACTCACAGGATGGGTATAGGGACAAACTGCCACTCACAGGATGGGTATGGGGACAAAACTGCCACTCACAGGATGGGTATGGGGACAAACTGCCACTCACAGGATGGTATGGGAACAAACTGCCACTCACAGGATGGGTTGGGTCAAACTGCCACTCACAGGATGGGTATGGGACAAACTGCCACTCACAGGATGGGTATGGGGACAAACTGCCACCACAGGATGGGTATGGGGACAAACTGCCACTCACAGGATGGGTATGGGGACAAAACTGCCACTCACAGGATGGGTATGGGGACAAACTGCCACTCACAGGATGGGTATGAGGTCCACTGTCACTAGATGGGACTGATGGGAGTTAAGTACTCATCTAACCTATGGCAAGTGCTGAGTCAAGGCCGGGATGAGTAATATATACATCTTCTTCATTATGATGGGCACTACTTCTCAAGAATATTGGTTTTTTCCGGGACTCAGGGCTCTGTGTTAGGCACTCAGATCACTCGGATCACTCGGGAACGTTGGATGTTGTTTGGAAGATTGGCGTGATGTAGATAATGCTGGTTGATAGAACCTACACATCAAAATTGTCAACCCCCTTGTTCAATGGCGTTCAACTGCTAGGACATTTTCTATGAAATTGACAATTACAGGTGAGTTAGAAGTCATTCAGACGAGGATCTAAGGTTGCTTATCTGAGTTGTGTTGAGAGGCGTTCCCATCCCAATGGTTGTACTCTTCAAGTCACTTGTGTTGTCCCGTCTTGAGTACTGCTCAGTACTCACTTCCACCTTCAGAGCAGGAGAGATTGCTGAAATAGAGGGAATACAGAGAACATATACGGCACGCATAGACGAGATAAAGCACCTAAATTATTGGGATTGTCTCAAAGCTCTCCAAATGTACTCACTAGAAAGGAGACGAGAGAGATACCAAATAATATACACATGGAAAATACTGGAGGGCCAGGTCCCAAATCTACACAGTAAAATAACAACGTACTGGAGTGAACGACATGGAAGAAAATGCAGAATAGAACCAGTGAGGAGCAGAGGTGCCATAGGTACAATCAGAGAACACTGTATAAACATCAGAGGTCCAGTGAAGAGCAGAGGTGCCATAGGCACAATCAGAGAACACTGTATAAACATCAGAGGTCCGCGGTTGTTCAACGTCCTCCCAGCGACAATAAGAAATATTGCCGGAACAACCGTGGACATCTTCAAGAGAAAACTGGCTGTTTTCTAAGAGAAGTTCCGAACCAGCCGGGCTGTAGTGGGTATGTGGCCCTGCGGGCCGCTCCAAGCAACAGCCTGGTGGACCAAACTCTCACAAGTCGAGCCTGGCCTCGGGCCGGGCTTGGGGAGTAGAAGAACTCCCAGAACCCCATCAAGCAGGTAAGCGTTAGTCCCGCCTTTCAACTGTCAATCAACAGGTGTACAGGTTCCTGAGCCTATTGGGCTCTATCATATCTACACTTGAAACTGTGTATGGAGTCTGCCTCCACCACATCACTGCCTAATGCAGTGATGTGGTGGAGGCTGACTCCAGCTGCACCAATAGGGGCTTCACCCCCCTATTGGTGCAGCTGGAAGTGCAGTTGTCATGACAATGGGTTATGCCTCATATTTGAGTGGGTCGATGCCTCACATTTTGAGTGGGGAGTCCGTATAAAGAACAGGTCCACCAGCCTATTACGTCGAACTATTTGCCGTGCTTCATGCATTCTAATGTACACGTTTTCAAATTTGGCACTTAGAGGTGAGGAAGTGCCAGAGGAGGAGAGGTGAGGGAGTATCAGGGGAGGAGTATCAGGGGAGGAGTATCAGGGGAGGAGATGACAAGGGGGTTCGTCAGGGGGTAGCTGGGGGGTAGGGGGTGGAGAGCAGGGGGGAGGAGGGGAGAGAGAGAGAGAGAGAGAGAGAGGTGAAGGTGTAGCAATTCAGTCATTCACACATCATATCATTCTCACAACACAATCTCAATTCATCTTTGCATTCGCAGGAAAAAAAATGAACCAGTATCAGTAGCCACACACCCACATTCCGCCCACATTCCGCCCACATTATTAAACTCACACACCTGTCTCTCAGTACGTCCCCCCCCCCCCCACACACCTTCAGACCTCAGGTGTGTTTTAGTGAACAAGTTAACAGATATGTTAATGAACAGAAGCTTAAGAAGCTCCCAGCATCACCCAGCCAGTGCGGGGGGCCCTTAAACCCCCCTCCCTCCCCCCCCCTCATCTCCCCAACCGTCTCGGCTACACTGAGACCAAAATGTCAAACTGTTTGACCACAAGATTGCGATTGGTTGCTTGATCGGTAGTGTCGGGCCGCCTGCGGCTCACCCCAGTCATCAAACTGCGGCAATGATACACGCACAAACTTGTTAAATGGTGCGGCCAGAACTTGTCTCACGCGAGGGATGGTGTGATGGTGAGACCGTATGGTGTAGTGGGATGTGGTGCAGAGAGAATTGTGGTGGTGTAGGCGAGGAGTCACAATAACGTGGTTGAAGTATGTTGACCAGACCACACACACTAGAAGGTGAAGGGACGACGACGACGACGTTTCGGTCCGTCCTGGACCATTCTCAAGTCGATTGTGAGAATGGTCCAGGACGAACCGAAACGTCGTCGTCGTTCCTTCACATTCTAGTGTGTGGTCTGGTCAACACTGTAGTGTTGTGTAGTGTAGTGGTGTGTGTGTGTGTGTGTAGTGAGGTGTAGGTTAGCTGAAGGAACTAGATTCTGTGAAAGAGTATCTGTCAGAGAGGAAACAGAGAGTCATATCAAGACAGAAGTAGTCAGCATTGAGGACAGAGACCGGAGACACCCTACGTTGCACTGTTTACACAAGATGTAAACACTTTGTTTACAGACGGCACAGTGAAACAGGATTACGTAAACAACCACAAACTTCAAGAAATGGCATGGCTACTGGACTTCAAGTCCAATTTGTATAATATAATCTGGAAGAGTAGATATTAGCCAAAAACATAGAGATGACCTAGAGATCTAATTCGAGACAGGTTTCTATGGAGCTAAGTTGATCTACGTGGACTAATTGAACTCAAACCACATTAGCAGACACAAGGACTTAAGGAGACATGATCACAGTATATAAAGTACTGAGAGGGATAGGTGAAATGCATCTAAATAACGTCTTTCAGGGGAAGAATGGCAAGACAGGAGAACAGTTGGAAACACAAATAAAGATGAGAGGAACAGATGGAAATGTTTTCAATCAGAGCAGGAGGTAAACATATGGAAGAGTCACGAGACTAAGTGAAGACCAAGGAGGCGAGACTCAAGAACTAGAGCCCGCTCTCTTACTGGAGCTCCCACTCTTAGGCTTGCACCACTTGGCTAATGGAATTTAATGTTAATAAATGCCATGTTATGGAATGTGGAATAGGAGAACATAGACCCCAGACAACCTATATATTATGTGAGAAATCTTTAAAGAATTCTGATAAAGAAAGAGATCTAGGGATGGTTCTAGATAGAAAACTATCACCTGAGGACCACATAAAGAATATTGTGCGAGGAGCCTATGCCACGCTTTCTAACTTCAGAATTGCTTTTAAATACATGGATGGCGATATACTAAAGAAATTGTTCACGACTTTTGTTAGGCCAAAGCTAGAATATGCAGCGGTTGTGTGGTGCCCATATCTTAAGAAGCACATCAACAAACTGGAAAAGGTGCAAAGACATGCTACTAAGTGGCTCCCAGAACTGAAGGGCAAGAGCTACGAGGAGAGGTTAGAGGCATTAAATATGCCAAACTAGAAGACAGAAGAAAAAGAGGTGATATGATCACTACATACAAAATAGTAACAGGATTTGATAAAATCGATAGGGAAGATTCCTGAGACCTGGAACTTTAAGAACAAGAGGTCATAGATATAAACTAACTAAACACAGATGCCGAAGAGCCGACCGGGAGCCGGTCGGCCGAGCGGACAGCACGCTGGACTGTGATCCTGTGGTCCGGGTTCGATCCCGGGCGCCGGAGAGAAACAATGGGCAGAGTCTCTTTCACCCTGATGCCCCTATTACCTAGCAGTAAATAGGTACCTGGGAGTTGGACAGCTGCTACGAGCTGCTTCCTGGTGATTGTGTGTGTATGTGTGTTAGAGAGAAATAGTGTAATACCAACGATGCTCTGAGATGATGCCTGACCTCAATACAATCAACAGACCACACAACCTCGAACAGCAATATTCATTGCAAACTCACTTGACCTCTCCATGGTTGACCTTACAAGGAATCAAGCAACGCTTACAGCTAGACTCATTGATACACATATATGTAAAGCAACGTAGAGAGCGTTACCTACGTTCTCTCTCATATACATACGTACAATATACCTACATATGAAGAGAGAGAGAGAGAGAGTAGGCAGGTCGTCGCCGTCCACACTGCTGTAGGCGCCGCTGGGCAAAAAGGTTCAGGCTTGCTCGGCCGGCTACCTCCAAGGCTCTCAAAGCCGCCCCGGGCCGCTGGGAGCCTTGAGAATATTTTTTTTCGCTCGATCTTGCTGTTGCTGCTGGTAGGTCGTGTTGTTGCTCACCTGGGGCACCTGGGGCACCTGGGGCATACCTGATGGCACCGGGCTCTGGGGCACCTGGGGCATCCGAGCTTGGGGCATCCTGGGGCACCTGGGCATCACTGGGGCACCTGGGGCACCTGGGCACCTGGGGCACCTGGGGCATCCTGGGACATCCTGGGCATCCTGGGCACCTGGGGCACCTGGGGCACCTGGGCATCCTGGGCACCCTGGGGCATCCTGGGGCACCCTGGGGCACAACCTGGGGCATCCGGGGCACTGTCCTGGCTCCTGGCCTGGGCACCCTGGGCACCTGCACCACCTGCACCACCTGCACCCTGGAGCATCCTGGGCACCTGCCGGGCAGATCCTGGGGCACCCTGGGGCACCATGGGGCATCCTGGGGCACCCGGGCTGGGGCATCCTTGGGGCACCTGGGGCACCTGGGGCCCCTGGTGCATCCTGGGGCACCCTGGGGCACCTGGGGCACCCTGGGGCACCGGGGCAACCTGGGGCACCTGGGGCACCATGGGGCATCCTGGGGCACCCTGGGGCATCCTGAGGCATGGGCCTGAGGCATCCTGGGGCTGGCATCCTGGGCATCCTGGGCCATCCTGGGGCATCCTGGGGCACCTGGGGCACCCCTGGGGATCCATGGGGCATCCTGGGGCACCTGGGGCATCCTGGGGCACCCTGGGGCACCATGGGGCATCCTGGGCACCCTGGGGCATCCTGGGGCAACCTGGGGCACCTGGGGCACCATGGGGCATCCTGGGGCACCCTGGGGCATCCTGGGGCACCCTGGGGCACCCTGGGGCACCTGGGCACCCTGGTGGGCACCCTGTGGGCATCCTGGTGGGCACCCTGTGGGCACCCTGGGGCACCTGGGGCACCCTGGGGCACCCTGGGGCACCACTGGGGCATCCTGGGAGCATCCTGGGGCATCCTGGGGCACCCTGGGGCATCCTGGGGCACCCTGGGGCATCCTGGGGCATTGGCACCTGGGGCATCCTGGGGCACCTGGGGCATCATTGGGGCATCCCTGGGGCATCCTGGTCTGGGCACCCTGAGGGCCTGGATCCTGGGGCACAGCCTGCGTGGGCCCTGGTGCGCATCCTGGTGGGCACCCTGGGGCACCTTGGGGCACCCTGGTGCATCCTGGGGCACCCTGGGTCATCCTGGGGCACCCTGGTGGGCACCATGGGGCATTCTGGGGCACCGTGGAGCACCCTGGGGCACCCTGAGGCATCCTGGGGCACCCTGGGGCATCCTGGGGCACCCTGGGGCATTCTGGGGCATTCTGGAGCATCCTGGGGCATTCTGGGGCATTCTGGGGCACCCGGGGCCATCTACTCTGGGGCATTCTGGAGCATCCTGGGGCATTCTGGGGCATTCTGGGGCATTCTGGGGCACCCTGGGGCACCCTGGGGGCATCCTGGGGCACCTGGGGCACCCTGAGGCATCCTGGGGCACCCTGGTGGGCACCCTGTACGACACCCTGGTGGGCATCCTGGTGGACACCCTGAATCAGGAGTGGGCGTAACACCTAACCTAACTCCTAAGTCTCGGGCCAACAGAATAACGACAGCTGCGCACTCTAGCACAAGTTAGAACATCATTCCAGAACCTAAGTGAGGAGGCTTTGAGATCGCCGTACACTGCCTACCTGATATCGCATAGTGATATCGTATGTATGATATCGTGCTCACGGATAACGCCTCCAGGTATACGTGAGAATAGAATTGCCAGAGATGAGGAATGAACAGAGACTGAAGGAACTAGACCTAACGACGCTAGAAAGGAGGAGAGAGGGGGAGAGAGGGACACATGGAACATGATAGAGATGTATTAAATAATTATAGCAATTGACAGAGTGGAAAGAGTCCTTGTAAGAACCAGTCATCCAAATAGATACTACCAAGTAACTTTAGCTATAAGCAAGTTACTGGAGTTAAGTAACTGGAGATATAAGTTCGAAAAATAGTCCGATGGACCCAAAGCAAAGTTCAGCTTGACTATGGCTGGTGGTAGTCTGTTTCAGGCTTTAGGTATGTGTATATTAAAGTCTTGGCAGCCTGTCCCAGCCCCTCAGGCTGGGTCAGGCTGATGATTGACTTTCTAGCTTGGTTGCTCAGCTCCCTGTGTGCACAGGTACACATGTGCAATTTGTGCACGATTTGTGCACTTGCAGTGCAAAGGGCCTCCTTAAAATTATACACATGGGCCTTCTCTAGAATTTGTTGCACTAGGCCCACATGTTTATTGAGCCGCTTGCAAGGACGCGGCGTTGCACGGTCAGTTGCACACTTTTCACACATGAAGACACGAGTCTAGTCATGTCATTTAAGGCAGGTTTGTTCACCTGTACAGGTGTGTGGGGAGAGGGAGGCTGGTAACACCTTTCAGTAAGGTGTGTGTCTTGTTCTCAGGTTTGTTCTCAGGTTCTCAGGTTTGTTCTCAGGTTCTCAGGTTTGTTCTCAGGTTTGTTTTCAGGTTTGTTCTCAGGTTCTCAGGTTTGTTCTCAGGTCTCAGGTTTGTTCTCAGGTTCTCAGGTTTGTTCTCAGGTTCTCAGGTTTGTTCTCAGTTCTCAGGTTTGTTCTCAGGTTTGTTTTCAGGTTTGTTCTCAGGTTTGTTCTCAGGTTTGTTCTCAGGTTTTTTCTCAGGTTTGTTCTCAGGTTTGTTCTCAGGTTTGTTCTCAGTTCTCAGGTTTGTTCTCAGGTTCTCAGGTTTGTTCTCATGTTCTCAGGTTTGTC
>WNGS01162108.1:13739-32188 GCA_020271785.1 Procambarus virginalis
TTCATTAAACAGCAACATATGATACACAATAACTACAAGCATAACTGTAAAGTTCCTCTTACCAAGGAGAAAATAGAAAATATACTTACTTACAAATATAATCTGTCCAGACCATATCTGTGAGGGAGTAGTAGATGTCATACACGTACTTCTCAGACTCCATGGGTACACCATTACACGTTATCACATCCTGCATCTGAAAAATCTTACACGACTTAAGATCTCTCTACAAAAGTCAAGTGAAAACTGCACGTTACCATTCATGAAATTATTCAAGATGTATCCAATAGGCAATAGTTTTCCCTTAGCGCTTACATTAAAAAACCGGCATTGAATGTAATGAAGCATCAATTTCTGGGCAAGCCTCGGTGGCTTCCTGAAGCCATATGCCGAGTTGGTACTATCTACTAGAAGGCATCAGCTGTGTAGTCCTATAGGCCTACCGGGAACCAGCGCCAGAATCTGGCCCTTCCTCACAGAGGAGCAAGGAGCAGTGACACTTATTTGCCACCTCATTGAGAAAGGGAACCAGAAAGTCAGTCGAAAACTATTGCTAGATTCCAAAGAGGCCGAAACCTCAAAACCTGCTTAAAGTATTCCCCCAACCATGTAAACAAAGTATTGAATCTTCTCGGAACCAACACGAGCTCGTTGAACCCACCTCCCCCACTCATGTTGGGGGGAGGGGGGGGGACGATAGCTCACCACCTGCCTTTGGTTTCGGCTTCCAGTTTTAGAGCAGATGTAGACATCCACCAGACGACCTAAAAGATAGGGAGGGGGGATCAGGGAGTCACCGGGGTCACCCAGAAATTGGCATTTCATTACATTTGATGACATTTTTCTGGGGAAAAGCCCCTTGTGGCTCCATGAAGCAAACTACCCATAGAGAAGAATAAACACTTTTGGGACCACAAAGCCGCAGCTTAACCTCTTCAAGTACAACTTGGCGAGTACATGGGAAATCACCAGTGAGGAGGGAGCACCGTAGGAGTCAAGACGAAGACGTGACCCCCAGCCGAGACACGATCCAAAGCCACACAAGGGTGCTGAAGTCCAGAAACATCACCAAATACCGGGCTGCCAAAACCCTTGTTTAACTTCCTACATTCATGCGCCCAATTATAAGCTCGGGACACATTCGCAAACACAACTGAAAAAGTGGCAAACTTCTTAACATGGGAACAAGGGTAGACCACAGGCTGGTTAGACTGAACACTGCGAATGACCTGGGAAATATGAGCCTGGGGACAAGGGGCCAAAGAAACAGGTTTGACCCGCAAGGCGTCCACTGAAGCAGAATCGGTGGCATAAATGTAGAGGCAGAGAGCCACCACTATACACAGCACATGGTTGGCTCAGTCAGGGGTGCATCAAGCACCAAAGGACCCCTTTCGAAGCCAACCGACTAGTTCTTCACCAGAGAAGGAGCCAGCTACTATGAACACAACACCCACCAAGGCCAAAATAACAAAAACCATGCCTTCAGTGGCTAAAAAAAAAAAAAAAAGCTTTCAATCGACAATAAACCCAAGGACATTCGAAGTCCTTGAGGACAACCTCATTGACATCGAGGTTGCTGATGAGGACAGCCTTCTCCTCAGCAAGAGTTGAGAAGAAACCTGGGTAGAGTTGCAGTAGACCCACATCCTGAGAAAGAGCAGGAGCAAACAGGCAGTCATTGGGATGCAAAAGAAAGGTCCAAACTCAAAAGAGGCAGTGTCCATCAATGAGGAATAGTCTGGCTCTCTCAGTAGGTACATCAGGAGTGCTTCCTGGGCCACCACAGGAGGGACTCGGAGAGGAAGGAACCTGAAGGTTGATCCTGATGGGGCCCAAAAGCACACACAACTGAACCCTGGGAAAACCACACCCCAAATTATAATTATAAAGGGAGGGAGGACATGAAACCCCCCCCCCCCCTTCCCCTGCAAAAGAAGACCCTCCTTCAAGGGAACCAGGAACCACAGAGTCAAACAAGACCCAAGGGCTCGTCCCTGCCCGAAACGCTTTGCGTAATAGTGGCTTTAGGCATTGTACGTACTAGAAAAATCCATCACTACGTCTAGAAATCCATCAACTTTGTATCTTACCTTGTATGTATGTACCTTACCTGAATAAAAATGTATTTATTTATATTTATTTATATCCGATTTCGCCCAAACCCCTGGAAGTAGTCAAAGGCCCTGGGGCAGAGCCACCATCTGCAAGCACTTTCCTGAGATAGAAAAGTAGAGTTCAAGGGAGAGGCTAACTGAAAAAGAAGACCCAAAAGCCTCAGCAGGACCAGCTAGCTCAACTACCTCCAATCCCAATTCTCAAGCTGAAACCCGCAGAGCTATCCGAGCCACGTTCCGAGCTAAACCCTGAACCGACCCAGAAACCCTAGGACACTTCAGGGCCGGAAGTAGGGATGAGGGAGAGGGGAAAGGAAAAGTGCAAATGTAGCCAAGATGGGGTGCACAAACATTTCCAGTTCTAGGTCCCTAAACACCAACTGGAAACAAGCTGTAGCTCCAGGTCAACTAATCTAGACACACAAACTAGACTGCTGTAACCTAGGAAAACGAACATGCGAAGTGGTCGCTGCCTGGCAAGCCCCAAACTCATCACTAGGGGTCCAAAAGAAGAGCCATATAGGGAGGGCAAACCCCATAAAACTCATGGCCAAAGTTGTCATTGATCCAGCAGCAGCAGCATGGGGGCCAAGGGGCAGAAGGAATTATTGTCGCCAAGTAGTATGGACAACGAGCAACCCACAAACTCTAACAAAGCGAGAGCAGGTTCAAGAGGTACAGTACAGTGGAACCTCTGTTCTCGTATGCCCCTGTTCTCGTATTTTTCGGTACTCGTACTCACTTTCTAAAAAAAATTGGATTCGGTACTCGTTGTTTACCTCGGTGTTTGGAATTCATTTATACACATAGTCGTACCCGACCTGGTTTAAGACAATTGGCCCCCCCAAGGCTCCCGACTCACCCTGGGTAAGGGCCACCACAAGCGAGGACCTCTAAGGAGCAACTCTCGAACACTTCAGAGAAGATAAGTGGTGATGCAAGGGCACCACTGGGGAGCACACAAAAAAAGGAACCCTGAGAAAATGTAGCTCCAAGCACTCTTAAAACTGAACTCAAGCTACAGTTTTAATGTCCAGTGTACAGGAAATGCCATCAATGGCAGATACCACACCACTTAGCTGAACATGCGGAACACCAGAGCCAGCACAGATGAAAGGGGACCCAGTATACATCAGCTATAGAACTGGCTGCTTAGATCCAAACAAGCAGTGAGCTATCTCCCCTTTCCTTACAAACGAATGGGGAAGGTGGGGCAATCGAGTTCGCACTAATTCCGAGAGAATACGATCGTTTGTTTTCATAGTAGAAAGTTCTTCAGGCCCGTTTTGAGGCTTCAGTCTCTTGAATCCTGCAGTAGTTTGTTTTTACTCTTTACTTTCTGGTTGCCTTCCCTAGTAAGGTTGCACATATCACTACTTCCTGCACCTCTGAGGGGGGGGGGGGGGAAGAGCGAGGTTCTGGCACTGGTCCCTGGTCGGCCTATAGAACTCCACGGCTGATGCAACTTAGTAGATGGTACCATCTCGGTGTATATCTTCAAGGAGCCACAAGGGGCTCCCCACCATAAAAATAAAATGTATTATCTAAATATGCAGATTTATCTGAAAATTAATATAGAAATGATATTTGTAATACAGTGGAATCTCTGTACTCAAACTTGGGGCTGGATCAAGACTAAGTGAACTTTTATATGCCACACTGGTTGACTAGTGAACATTGAAATGAGCTGTAGTCCTGCAAATACTAAAGATTGTGTGAAGCAATGTAATTGCAAAAATACTTCTTTGATGCATAGCCTTTGTGTGTGCAAGAGGAAGTATACCCAGCACCAGTAGTCTGGTATTCTGAAAGGCTGAAACTGACCGTGCGAATGATCGGGTCAGTGTGCGAATGATCGGGTCAGTGTTATGAATGTATGCAATACAAATTTTATGTTTTAAACTCTTCACAATGCAATTTTTAAATAAAATATTCATCACAAATCACACTTTTTCTTACAAGACCAATTCCACAAAGTAATTAGTGATGCCTCATTATCAAGATCTATTCACAAACTGAGCCATTTCTATGCTAAATTTGATGCTTGTAAAATGACATAGAAAATAGTTTTGTACCTTGGTGCTGCATAATATGATACTTGCTTGTTTAACCCTTTCACTCGCTTGCCTCATTCACTCTGTTAACACTTGCTCGTTCCCCAGATTCAACACACACACACACAAACACACACACACACACTTGCCTGCTTGACACACCCTAAACATACTTGTTCCACCCCTCTCACACTCGCATGTTTTATCACGCAGATAAAGCACTGGTTCACCCCCAATCATGCTTGGTTACCAGGGTTCTGAAAGTCATATCTTACATCTTCCGATAGAAACTCTGCATCATAGTAATTGATTTGATCACAGAATGATGGGGATGGAGAACACTTCACTACTTCTGTCTCATCGGCTTCTTGAACATCTCCCTTCTTATCCTGCATCACTTTCTCCTCTTTAACTTCTTCTGGCTCGCCATCATCCACATTTCCTCGGTATTTAACAAGGACCTGTACAATAAAAAGGAACACTGATTAATAAACTATTATTAAAAAAGAAAAGAAAATGTACTTCAAGGCGAGAGCAGGATATCTATAGGCTACACTGAACCTGTAGGGGACTCTCGGGTTATGAAGGACAAATTAAGTAGGACACCTGGGCACTGGGGATGTTTGCTAGATATATTATGGCAAGCAGACACAGTCTGGGATACGCAGCTGTGAAGGCCTACCTCGGTTTGCCGAGTGGACAAATGCGTGAAACACCAGTGTGCCCTAATCAGCCAATGCTCTATCTCAACCTGGGGCCTAGACAGGGGCAACAAGATCCTTGACTCACCCAAGGCTTCTTCTGAAGCATATGAAGTTTGTCTGAAACGTGTTCTGTTGAGGAAAGCCAGAAAGAGGTCCAATGTAGAAAGAACGCAGACGACACTTCAAAAGAAGAATAGAAATAATGGAAATGCTTAACACTTTCGTCCGCCGAGGACGGAATCTGCGTCCATTAATAACTTTATGGGTGTCCGGCGGGAACGCATGTTGGGTCCAAAATATAAATATTTATTAAAATTCAATGTGCTTCTTGATCATCATGGGACTAGTTTTAAAATGTGCGCCTTTAGATTGCGAACAGTTTGATACCAGAATAAACGATGTAGCATGTAAATTGAGGTGAGAAAACGGAACAGAATATACACATTTTAGTTGTGGCGTGCGGCTGGGTGCTCGCTCATAGGCAATGCTTGGTATATTCTACCAAGCATATTCACAACTACGGGTATATTCTACCCACTTCAAGACCCCGAACCAATATGAAAGCAGCAAGAAGAAGTATGGGCCGATAGGCCTTCTGCCAATTGTTTCGTGCTCTGTCTTATGTTTCACCTTGCCCAAAACTTTTGTCCCATATCACCTCACCCAAAAACGAGTATAAGTATGAATGTATTGTGTGTGTAAATCAAGTCTTTGAAAATGTAATAAGGAATTATGAAACGCGTTTAGGCGTCAGACTAGGAATAAAAATAATTAATTTTGGAGAGTTACGTTCTTCTTCACTGTTGAGGGTAATTGATAAAGTAAGAAATATTGAGAAGATTCGTGTTAGAATTATTAATCTTACCCTTTCGGTCATATTCAACAACATATGTTTACAAGAAGGACTGCTACCAGTCTTATCTATGTGAAGCTATGTGGTGGGTGTTCCCAGGCACCCACGTACACACCCTAGTCAACTAGGCCACAACATGATAAAATGATTGCAACCGGGAGTTCTGATGAACTCGCAATGGTTTCTAATTTTTTGCCCAATATATTCTTTAGCTTTGTCAGTACAGGTATGTACTAGCTTTACAATTCATAGTATAAACATAATTGTTACCATACTGCCGTGTGCAACGAATTACAGCATTTAAAAAGACAGGGAATGCACAAACAAAAGTAATGACTCACCATATATCGCTTGTTCTTGACCCTCTCTTTGGCTTCAAGCTTGGCAGTATCCCGATATGACCCAGGTTTACCCAGTTTCTTGTACTGCTCTCTCAACTCCCATCCTTTCTTATATTCCTTTTCAATGGTTTTCAGCAGTTCTGGTTTCAGACGTTCATCCTGAAAAATTAATATAAAATAAATTTATTCAATCAGCATGTCTTAATCACTCCAGTGCGCCCCTGTTCAATATGACGACTTCGTGGCGCACACAAAAAAATTCAGAAAAATTATTTGTTTCTAATAGTGAAAATGCATTCCCTGATCACAGGGGACTACAGAAAATTTGTCGGTTTCTGTGGATATGGTCGAGAGAGGAAAATCATCTCCAATTCACAAGTGCCGATGAACAAGGTCAGGGTTCTGAAAACCGTGAAGGTCTATCGGGCCAGGTGGGCAGCAGAAATTACCACGAATATATTTACAGATTTATTTCAACGTCACAGACTTGTTTTTTTTTTCTGCTATTTTGAGAAATGTCTACAATAAATTATGCAGTTATACATAACCGGGTTTGAGCAGTTTTGGGGAGCCGGTCGGCCGAGCGGACAGCACACTGGACTTGTGATCCTGTGGTCCTGGGTTCGATCCCAGGCGCCGGCGAGAAACAATGGGCAGAGTTTCTTTCACCCTATGTTACCCCTGTTACCTAGCAGTATAATAGGTACCTGGGTGTTAGTCAGCTGTCACGGGCTGCTTTCTGGGGGTGGAGGCCTGGTCGAGGACCGGGCTGCGGGGACACTAAAGCCCCGAAATCATCTCAAGATAACGTCAAGATAACATTTGTGTCACTAACATACATAGATTCTTTGTACAAAAAAATACCGTTTTAGCCATTATTAGTATTATGCTGTACACACAACTTACATTTCATGCACCGATTGAAACCATTAAAAGCAGGCCAGGCGATGCGATACTTTCATAACCACTATACAAAATCAGCACACTCATCTTGCATCACGTTGCAAGTATGCTTTGAACATATTTTCTTCAGATTTTTATTCATATTACCTTATTTTTAAGAGTAATGATGCATTAGGTTGTCAATACAGTAATGTTATTTATATCACAAAGTGTAAAACATCAGTGTGAACAGCTGTGAGTGTGTCATTAATATGTGCACAATATTATATTCTCATGGTGTGGAATGAAATCTAAGCATAGCATAGACTTAGGCTACCAGCAGATGACAACAAAATTAAAATATGTTAAAATTTGATTTGTTTCTTGATCATTATGGGACTAGTTTTAAAAATGTGCGCTTTTAGATTGCGTACAAACAGTACTATGAACATCACTAATCTAGTCACAACACTGCTATTATTATTAAGATTCCTGCCACTGCATCATAAATAATTAATAATTTTCAACAATTTTCAAAATGAACAAGGTCATATATTCATAATGTGAAGACACATGAAACAGCAGTTGTGAGGTGTGAATGCCTACCTACTGCTGTGATCATAACCAGCATTGTGTTCACTTGTATCTGAACCTTGTACATAGATGATCTTGACCGTGGTAAAGACCGATACACTCAAAAAATAATCGGTTAATTTATTCATCATTGAGTGGTGCAGAAGCCTCGAACTGCATGGCACTGATGTGAGCTCTTGCTACATGCACTACCCTTGGTTGTTGACCAAACCACACACTAGAAGGTGAAGGGACGACAACGTTTCGGTCCGTCCTGGACCATTCTCAAGTCGATTGTCGACTTGATCGAAAATCACAATCAACTTGAAAATGGTCCAGGACGGACCGAAACGTCGTCGTCCCTTCACTTTCTAGTGTGTGGTCTGGTCAACATACTTTAGCCACGTTATTGTGACTCATCGCCTGCTACCCTTGGTTGCTCAGTGAGTAACAAGACTCAGTCAGGAAAGGATACAGGCAATACACACACACACAAATCCCAATTGCGTGATGCATCAAATGAACAAATCCACAAGGGCCGTGACAAGGATTCGAACTTGCGTCCGAGAGCATCCCAGGCACTGCCTTAATCGACTGAGGTACGATATGGTCAAACGACATGGGCGATACATACAATCTTGTTTATCCCAAGAAGGTGTCTGTTTACTGGAGGCCCGAGACACAGATGCGAGGCCAGTGAACCCATGGGAGTTTTTAATAATTTGCTAAACTTGCAATGAATTTTCTCAGTGTGCACTACCCGTCAAACAAGACATCTCATGAGTGCAGTAAAGAGGTTAATTTACCTGCAATATAATAAGAGCTGAACCCCCAAAATCTATCTGGATTCTGAGTGTTCGTCTTTTTGGGCTAATTAAACAACTTTTGGGAAGTTTCCTTGAAGCAAACTACAGAAAACTCATCTTTGAATATGGACTTATAAATATTACATAAACCAATTTTTATATAAAAACATTAAATTTTTTTAACATCAAATGTACTTGCTTGCTTGCTTGCTTGAAATGTAATGAAACATCTTTTCCCCAATTGGTGTTCTGTAGCTCCAGGGAGTTTAAGCACTGGTAATGCTAAGCTTTAATATTGTGCCACGCTTCCAAGACCCACTTTGACCTGGGAGCCAGGATCAGAATCTGGCTCTCCAAGAGACATAGGAACCATGGACATTAAATGGGTTCAAAACTGATAACAGTAAGGTATTATCACATATAATAACAGAGGATAAAAAACCCACATTTGTGTATGTTTTTTTATGTAACAATTTGAACTATAGCAAGTCTTTCACTCTTCTGAGTGCATTAC
Source organism: Procambarus virginalis (assembly GCA_020271785.1). NCBI lineage: Eukaryota > Metazoa > Arthropoda > Malacostraca > Decapoda > Cambaridae > Procambarus > Procambarus virginalis. The sequence goes on from WNGS01162108.1 coordinate 22,584, forward strand.
CCAGGTCTGAGTATAGACTCGTCACAATGACCAGTAGTCGTTATGATGAAAGTCTTGTCTAAACCATACACTCAGACGAGTCCTCTACCGTCCAGCCCAAGTGGTTGGGCGTTTGGAAGAGATACCATCTAGGATGGACAGAGCAACAGAAGAGGAAAAAAATCAATGAGTAAATAGTAGTTTTAGGGGAAGGCCTATCAATAAAGGAAAATGTCCGCAATTTTCAGAGAATTGGAAAACATGTAAAAGGAAAGATTTGCCCTTTAAGAGATACATTAAACGGAGTCAAGCAAATGACGGAAGTGCATAGAAATGCCAAGAAATTTAAAAGTGATGAGGATGGAAAATAACGATCAAGACAAGACCTTTCAAAGGAAGACAGAAGATGAAACTTAACCCATTTTGAAGCAAAACGTTTAAATGAGAATACTGTACAAGATATTTTTCTACGAGGTGACAGGGATTGGCAAGCTGGCGAGATGGTACACAACAACATACCAACAAAATCGTTAGAAGAAAGAAGAGTGAATGCAAAAGGAGGAGGAGAAACATGTTCCTGAAAATTGTGTATACAACAGATAGGGAAGGGCAATTCTCAATCGACTTGAGAATGGTCCAGGACGGACCGAAACGTCGTCGTCCCTTCACCTTCTAGTGTGTGGTCTGGTCAACAGATAGGGAAGGGCAAAAATATTAGAGTTAAATGATAATATAGCTTGAAGATGCCAGATATTGTCACACTAGCAGGGATGAAACTGAACGATAAAATTTAAAACAAGGTGGTATAGTATTCCTGTGGGGCTATGCTATTTAATGATGCAACAAAAAAATTAAAAAAAGCTAGGGGTGGGGGAGGGGGGGGGGGTGTTGCTGTCCTAGTGAAGGAACGACTAAGGGCAAGAGAACTAATACTTGACAACCCTTAAGAAGTAGACAATGGCTCTGGAGATTTGCAGTCAGAATAATAAACCAATAACAGTTCACTGCTGCCACGATCATTCCGTGCTGACCCCGATTGCTTTTTTCCAGCTGCTACGTTGCCGGCTTCCTACTTGTGCTTTTTAACGTTCAGTTCCTCGGTGCCTTCCTCTGCCCTCGCTCAACTTCTTTACGGACACCTTGGCTCTTGGTTTAGGCACTGCGACAGTCACTTGCCAGGACACTCGGGGTCGTTTTTCTTTTTATTGGGTTGCACAGTACGGCATGGGAGATTGCAACCATGTGGCATGTCCCGACGCGGTTTCCGATTCCTCCGGGCTCCGTACTCTGGCTCCATGGTTGGACTTGCTTCGGTCAGTTGCCATTTGGAGTTGGACATTGCATGTAACTCATCTACTAGCTTCATCGAGTTTGGTTCTCCACATAATTCACATTCAGAGAATGTCGAACTCTCTAGCAGACAATCTGTCCCAGTTCCTTCCTGTCCCCATGCTACACCACAAATATACAAGACAAAAGCACACACGACAAAGTCCAGAGAAGCACTTTGCTAATAAAAAAAAAATAAGACCAGTCACAGCTACCAATGATCCTGGTGCCCTACTACAGTTGTTTGGAAGGTGTCGCATCAGTGGAGGAACCGAGGGCTTGAGCCAGTGGACAGCGAGAGCCCTGGCCATCCATCCCTCACTCCCAAAATGACTTGGAGACTCGTGGTGAATGAGTGCATGCTCGTTTTGAGAAAGTTTTGATCATTTGTGTACATTGTTGGAAGAGTTCTTTTGGCGGGTTGTGACTATCTGGTCTTTTGTATCCAGCTGTAGTCTATTAGTTTGCTGACCTTTTGGGTGACGTTCTCAGCGAAGTGGCAGAGCGTTACCTGCTCAAATGATATACAATTCAATAATATAACTGAAAAAAATCAAGACAGAAATACAGTAAATTTAAAAAGATCTTCACAGCAACTCCTGCCCCATGTCTAGCCTGGGGCACTTTCACAGGGCAATTGCTCCATCGTGTCATCACGAGATTTCCTTAGCTTCACCATGGCCAAAGTCAAAATTCTTTATTAATTTTTTCCATGATCTGGGAATGCATTTTAAATATATTAATAGAAAATATGTAAAATTTTCCTGCACACCACAGTAGTAGCAGTAGGCATCCATCAGTCTCAGGAGACTATGGAGTTGCGCTCTGGTTGTCGGTGTGGAGTGGCCTCACCAGGGCGCAAAGCCAGGGTAGGTCGATTCAGGGGAGAAGCCGTTACCCAGGCAGCAGGTCCCCCCTCTCCACGGTGCTGAAAGTCTCCAATGGAAAGGCATACGCCAATACGATTGGTTCCAGAGCCGTCGCAGGAACTGTGGTGTGCAGGAAATTTTTACATATTTTCTATTAATATATTTAAAATGCATTCCCAGATCATGGAAAAAATTTACTAGATATATATAAATAAATATAAAATATACTAGACAGTATTGTCTAGTATAAACAGGGGGTACAGCCCAAGGGTTTCTGTACCGAGATCTTTAATGTTATTACCAATGCTGTATACACACACACCAGTGCATCAAAGAAAAACAAACGAAGTCCAGAATTTTCTAGATATCAGTCAAATATACATGGACAACAAAACTGAACCAACAACCTTCACATCCCTAAAATGGAAACCTCACCTTTGAATTTACAGTTGCAACTCTCTTCAGAATAGTTGGCACAGCATTTTCAGAGTCATTAGCAGCTGTACACTCGGTCCGCAACCGTTTAGACTCCACGACGATAGCGGCTGATGGCTCCTCAGAAAATCGGCGCTTGATACGAATTAATGTAGCCATCCTCGATATTTATTTCTGAAAGATAACCCATTGTTGTATTTTTTTTACGCTAAAAATAAACAATTTAATGAAGGTAGGCTGTAAAGCTAAAATAAATGAAAACTGGTTTCAAAATGGAGAAAATAAGTAAAGCTACAATCTTGAGTATAAGACTATCTGATGGTTAGGCCAAAGTTCAATTTGGTTAATAAGGCTAGACTTTACGAATGACTAGATAACTCAAGCCATTTTAACAGAATCTACCATTCACTGGAAACAGCACAAGTGGGAGCAGCAGTATATACTGTATATATAATAATAATAATAATAATAATAATTATAATAAAAATTAACCAAATCCACGGAGTAATCAAGCATACCTTTGACTAAAGAAAAGAAGGCACGTATTCAACTTGTAGCGAGTAGATTATCCCAATAATATAAATCTTTGCTGTGCCCCACTTGGATTATTGTATCCGAGCACGGAGACTCCTGTCGTCAGAAGGACATAGCTGCTTTGGAGAAAGTTCAACATCGGGCAACACACACATCATTCCAGAACCAAGTCAACTCTCGTACCAGGAACGGTCGAGGGCCACAGGTCTAACACTGCAAACCAGGCTTGACAGGGCGGATTTCATTGAAATTTCAAATACTCAATACTGACCAATTTGGACGATGTTGATTCAGACGAGGTCTTCAAAATGCCAGATGTACCACAAACAAGGAGGAACTAATGTATTTCAAGCCCAACAAGCCACAATGTAGGACAGAAAACAAAGAGATGCTTTTTCCACCTACAGGGTGGACCACGTTGGACCAGGTTTTCCACCTACAGGGTGGACCAGGTTGGACCAGGTTTTCCACCTACAGGTGGACCAGTGTGGACCAGGTTTTCCACCTACAGGGTGGACCACGTTGGACCAGGTTTTCACCTACAGGGTGGGACCACGTTGGACCAGGTTTTCCACCTACAGGGTGGACCAGGTTGGACCAGGACCAGGTTTTCCACCTACAGGGTGGACAGGTTTGGTGGACCAAACTCTCACAAGCCAAGCCTGGCCTCGGGCCGGGCTTGGGGAGTTGAACAACTCCCAGAAACCCATCAACCAGGTATCAACCAGGTATCAACCAGGGTTATAAACCCACGGAGCCACCTACCAGCCGAAGCCGTATATACCAAACGCTTGCATTTTGAAAATCCAGCTTCCAAACAAATTTATCAGGACGAATAGAGGGGGGGGGGCCATTGAAAAGCCGCTGGCTTCCTGTCCTCGTCGAGAGGCCACTAGCATTAATGGCTAAATATTATACGACAGTAACCCCCCCCCCCCACATTAGACAAGATTGTGTTGGGCGAGGATGTTATTGCCATTTATTATGCACCCCATACCCATCTTGTGGGCGGTAGTGGAAAGGGTTACAGAGGCACATAATGGGCTCAGGGACTGAACCCCACAATTCATTTAGCTAAGCAAGTTACAATCTCGATGAGCTTGTTACAAAATTCTGTACATGAGTTGGAGGTCGATTGTGGCCATGAGAGGTCGTCACTAATTCAACAATCCCACAAAACACAATCCCAAACTGAAACTCAAAATTACCTATATAAAACTACACTACAATCAAAGTTCTCGCTATGTACTTCCTCTATGTCACGATTGACTAATATTTCATTGACACTATCTTCCACAAGCTGAAATATTAGAGGTTAAATAGGCCAAATAACTCACCACGATCAGCTGTTGCCACTCACCTCTGGAGGATGTGGTGTCCCGATCTAACGGCGCTGGCTTCGGTACACCACCGAGGTTAAACACCATTATTTAATATTATACAGGATGAAAGTATTATCCCTTTATTAAACAATGATTTTTTTGTATTGTTTTATATTTATTATTAAATGTGATTTACTATACACGCAAAGTAACTTTAAATTGGTATTATGTATATTAAATAATAATGTTCTTGAAGATGGTTCGAACACATCAGCAATAACAAATATAAAAAACTATTCTGGACCAAAACACGAATATATTGGGATAAAACAAATTTATTTTTTTTGTAAATAAATACATAAATGTTTATTCAGGAAAGGTACATACATACAAGAGATTTTACATAAATTCATCGATTTATACAGCTAGTACATACAATGCCTAAAGCCACTATTTCGCCAAGTGTTTCGGGCAGGAGTTTTTGTATTAACATGTTTAGGTATACACAGCAATTTTTTTTTTTAATTTTGCCCCGAGGGGCGAGTGTTTTGGGCAGCGTCACTCATCCTGTGAGTGGACACACCGCTATAGCAGCATGTACAACACTCCCCAATAGGAAGAAAACCCGCTGGGTTGTTCATCCTGTCACTTGTACCCAGACACAGCTGGGACTTGCTTAACTGTCTCAAGTGAACAACTTATCAAACAAGAAGATTAACATCTATCTGTTAGATTAAGGACCTGCCCGAAACGCTGCGCGTACGAGTGGCTTTACAAGATTGTAAATACTATGCTATGTATTCTCACAAACCCAATGTACCTTCTTGTATATAAATAAATAAATAAATAAATAAAATAAATAAATCTGTCAACCCTTAAAAGCTTACGTTATCTTCAAGAGAGAACTGGATAAGCACCTCCAAAGGATACCTGATCAACCAGGCTGTGACTCATACGTCAGGCTGCGAGCAGCCGCGTCCAACAGCCTGGTTGATCAGTCCAGCAACCAGGAGGCCTGGTCGATGACCGGGCCGCGGGGACGCTAAGCCCCGGAAGCACCTCAAGGTATCAAGGTAAGGTATCTTGCGGATGCAAAATGGGAAATCTTTAAGAACAGTATCAATATTTGACAAATAGTGTTTTCCTAACTCAAACAATGTGAGGTTTAATTATTCTACACATACTTCTAATGTCTCTCAGGTGTTCACATTCACGTAGATAGTGGTCAAGTCATACACTTTACACAGCAATGTGCTGCTACCCTATTCTAAATGAGACATTACACAGTGTAGATCAAAAACTAGCTATAAGTTCAACTAATGGCCGAAACGCTATGCGTGCTAGTGGCTTTAGGTATTACATGTACTACCTCTATCTTGAAATCTAGCAGAATGTTTGTACTGTAACTCTGCATCTATGTATGTACTGTTCATAAATAAATTATTATTATTATTATTATTATTATTATTATTATTATTAAAACCACTAATACGCATAGCGTTTCGAGCAAGGTGCGGGGGAGGGGGGAGAACTTAGTAGACTGAAAGACTAAACTTAGACTAAACTAACTTAGACTAAAAACTTAATAATAATTGGGATTAGGTATAAATTGTGTTGAGAANCTCACTCATTAGAGCTATCTTCTTCCTCTGGGTAGTCATTCCTCCAGTTGTCCTCATCATTTTCATCATCGTCATCATCTTCCATATTACGATCATCATCACTAGAGTCGGCAACATATTTCTGAACACTGGAAATTTGTTTAGCTAATAATATAAACAGTATTTATATTGAACATTTTAAATCAAAATTCAATTAAATATGATCCAGCTGTCCTAAGGAAATCATAGGGAGATATCTTTATATTGTCTTGCTACGACACTCTGCACCATACATCTTCTGGGAAAAATCTCAACTTTAAAATGCAGTTGTGATGAATATGAGCACCAGATCACATGAGACACAGATCACATGAGACACAAATCACATGAGACACACACGAGAGAGAGACAAAGACAGAGAGAGACACACACACACACACACACACACACACACACACACACAGATAAGGATTTAAATAAACTTATTAATCATTCAAGTCTAACTATCAACTTGGTAGTGAATTTTGACCAATCGATAATTTAGATCAATAGGCTATATTATTAATAAACCCCCCCAAATTGTGTAGGAAACTACTCGTGGGAAAATTAAAATAGACCTGTACAGTATACTTTAGTTTCCTACAGTCCGCTATCGAAATAAATTATGTAACAAATTAACCATAATTAAAATATAAATAAATTAATTAATATTTGTAATTAAAATAAATAATAAAATCCCGCAAGTCAGTTTTCCCCCACAGACATGATACAGTTGTAGAAAATACGCAAAGGGATCAACAAGGTGGCAAGAGAGGAGGGGGGGGGGAGGGGGGGGGAAGCACGGACGGAAGCTCAAGATTCAGTTGTGTCACAGAGATGCTAGAAAGTTTTCTTTCAGCGTAAGGACAACGAGTAAATGGGATGACCTAAAGGAACAGGTTGCAGAGGCTGTCTCCATTCATAACTTTAAAAGCAGGCACGACAGGGAAATTGGCCAGGAGTCATTGCATTAGATAACCAACGGCTGGAAAAGCAAGGTCCAAGAGCTAGAGCTTGATCCTGCACGCACAAAGAGGCGAGCTTGTTTGCTTGCTCACTCACTCTTTCATGTACCATTACAAACCACAATCAATTTCTGGCAAGTATAACAACATTACAAACCACTTATCAATTTTGGCAAGTATAACAACATTACAAACCACTTATCAATTTCTGGCAAGTATAACAACATTACAAACCACTTATCAATTTCTGGCAAGTATAACAACATTACAAACCACTTATCAATTTCTGGCAAGTATAACAACATTACAAACCACTTATCAATTTCTGGCAAGTATAACAACATTACAAACCACTTATCAATTTCTGGCAAGTATAACAACATTACAAACCACTTATCAATTTCTGGCAAGTATAACAACATTACAAACCACTTATCAATTTCTGACAAGTATAACAACATTACAAACCACTTATCAATTTCTGGCAAGTATAACAACATTACAAACCACTTATCAATTTCTGGCAAGTATAACAACATTACAAACCACTTATCAATTTCTGGCAAGTATAATACTGTAATCTCATAACTGGTTATCAGGCTTCATGCTAGTCACTCGCCGTTTGCATGCAGTTCTAACAGCACACATTAAATATATAGTACTTTTGTATTTTAAATGTTTTTACCATGGTTTTTCAAAGTGCAATGATGCATTGGGTTCTAAATATTATTACGTCTCAATGTGTATAATATTGATACAGTACATATATATATATATTAGTGTCATTAATACAAGTTCAAACACTATATTCTTTGAACACCGTTTTTGCTGTCGTTACACTATGTAAACAAGTTATATATACAGTATAACTCTACAAAATGAACCACTAAGCTGGTCTGGCGAGCACAAACCCAATATAGCATCAATACGATAGTCAGCAGGCATCACCTGACATGGCATAATGCCTCAAAATATAATATGCACAACCCTAACTCTAAATACAATGCTGCTATCGTCAGAATTCTGGTCCCTAATTACCGAATATGAATAGTTTTCCAAAAGTTTATTTTCTAAAGGTGCACGAGGTCGTTTCATGATGCGCAAGTGCAAGAAACACTGGTCGAATGTGGCCGTTTGCGTCGTGCAGTGAACATCATATCTAGCATTATTATTCACCGATATTTAAACCTTTAACATAATCTATCACAGTCAGGATCATCTAGGACACTATTTTCCCCATAAAATCGCAGTTACTAATTTTATTTATCATTATTAAATGGCGCTATGGCCCCAAGCGGCACGGGGGTGCCTAGAGCTCCTGCTGCATGCGCTACCTCTAGTTGTTCACTGGGTACCGAGGCTCTCCCAACCAGGAGAGATGCAGACAAGTTTTTCAAGATGGTGTCTGTTTACTGGAGGCTTAAGGAACAGGATGCGAGCCCCCTTGTACCTGACGAGTTTTGAATTGCTCAGTATACCTATCTTGAGGTTATCTTGAGATTATCTTGAGATGATTTCGGGGCTTTTTAGTGTCCCCGCGGCCCGGTCCTCGACCAGGCCTCCACCCCCAGGAAGCAGCCGTGACAGCTGACTAACACCCAGGTACCTATTTTACTGCTAGGTAACAGGGGCATAGGGTGAAAGAAACTCTGCCCATTGTTTCTCGCCGGCGCCTGGGATCGAACCCAGGACCACAGGATCACAAATCCAGCGTGCTGTCCGCTCGGCCGACCGGCTCCCTACAAGTCCTGTCCTCCCTACGACCGACCTACAAGTAAATTTTCTTGGCGAGCACCACCTATCAAGCAAGTGCATCTCCAAGTGCAGTACAGGTTAAACACTCGCCCTGTGAAGACAGAATCAAAGGGCTGGTTGTAAACTGCAAAGGGGCTTGCCTAGTCCCAAAGGTAGACCAAGCAGGAACTCCAAGTACAGGTGTCACTCACTGAACATTACGGACACCATAACAGCATAGGGCTAATGCCGCTGTCAAGAGTGCTCGCAGACCACTGCATAACGAGCATGCCAATAACCAGAGTGATCCTTAGACGAAAACCCGGACTACCTCGTCCACAACCTCAAAGAGGAGTCAAAGACCCATACACTGCTAAGTGCAATACACCTTCCAACTGGAAGCTTGCCCCAGCCTCTAATATACACCATCTCTAATATAAAAAAAAAGTAGTTAGTAAACAGTTGAGAGGCGGGGCCAAAAGAGCAGAGCTCAATCCCCGCAAACACAAACTAGGTGAATAAAGCCTCCTAAATCCTCCAGAGTAAGTAACACTGGCCAGACAGGGGCAACACCAGCAAACAACAAGAGATGTATCACTAAACGGATGAAGTTCTAACGAACAGCGAACAGTTAACGGTTCAAGCAAGAAGCGAGGCACGAGTACATACTCAAATGTGAAGCAAACACCAAAATAAATTACAATTATACAAGCAAATGCCACCCACAAGGACAAAGTGAGCCCAGGATGGCCAACATTTTACTGAAAAAGACTTGAAGGTTGCTGGGGAGGGATGAGA
>WNGS01162108.1:60503-105836 GCA_020271785.1 Procambarus virginalis
GTACAGCGGCTCGACTGTACAAATTGACTGGTTAAGTGGCATTACGGACATTTAAATTGTCCTTGCAACGTTGATGTTTTAAACACAGAAAGCTATTTCTGAAATAAATTCCCACTAAAGTGTGTGATTGTGCAATAGTAGTAACGGCTCAAATTTTTACCTTGCTAATCGTATATTTTAAATTCATTTAAGTTATTAATTGCCTTTAGCTAAACTACTAAACTATTTGGATCTAATCAGTCTTTTTAAGCGCACTATAGTTTAGCTAAAGTTTCCTGCCACATAAGTGATGCACAAACTCTGGCAGTTAACATTACGGAGCTAGTTAGTTCCTGCCATGTTAATCAATCATCATTAGCCTCTATAATGTTTCCAGGGTTCCTTATGAGCAGAAAATGTTTCTTGCGCTGATTGTCATGTTAATGTCGTGGTTTAGAAGGCCTTGTAAGATATATCTTTAATTGCTACACACTGCTGGTTTGTATTGTGTAGATATAATTTTAATTAGAATGTAATCATAGGCTGTCTGTAGCATAGACAGCCGGCATGTAGCCTCAAGCCTGTAAGTGTTTCACTTAAATTGTCTAGATTTAAGTATAACGTCAAATTAATATTTGTTCAATCACTGGGAAGATTACTTGATTACTCTTCCGTGCTCAATGCTGGAAGATACTGTATATTCACTGTACTGTATACTGTATATTACTGTGAATATTCAAGTATGTCGGCTGGACTAGACAATGAATATTGAGTAAATGTGCAAATCTGTAAGGGAAGGGGGTGGGGGGGGTTATTCATTTACTAGGTAGACTAATGTGACATGTTTAATTTAGAAGTTGTGCCATTATTTTATTTTTTACTTGACTATATTGGTAGAGTAAATTCTCTTGTGCTGGTTTTAAATTTTTTTACATTAAATTTTAATGTTTACATATGAGCGCCTTGAGCTGCTCTAGAAATAACCTTCCTTGTACACAAATGTATTAAGGAAAGTGCCAGAACATTATCTAGACTTTCCCACACTTGGAAATAAAGTAGTTAAAAGAATGATTGATTGTTTATTTGACAGTTATTGAACATTATGACTGTTCCATTCGCATCCGAGCGGCTTTTTATATACATGCTATATAGATGTCGCGTCTGTGACGGTGAAAAATATGCTATTTTTTTTAAACTGTTTTCACGTGAAGGAAATCTTCGATATCTCTTTACTGATTGCTTTGTATTTTTTGACACGACGTTCCATTCGAATACATGTATTTTTTTTATATACCTACACTGTAGATGCCACACCTGTGACGGGTAAAAACTGTTTTGAAAACGGCGCCATCTGTTGCACGTAAGAACACACTATATTAAATGTAAAGATTCCATTTAAATATTCCCGTTTTCATTGATAAATTAAATTGTAATTGATTTACTTATTTTTATTTAATTATTTTGTATGAAACTGTTGAAATTGATCTGTGTTTACCATAATGTTTATTTCGTGAGTATAGTTTTTATCTTGTTGATTTAATTGTTTCTAATATTTGAGTGATGAACATCAGACCATTTGATGTTCCCAATTTTCTGATGAGAACGTCAGATATCTTGAATGCATCGGACGAGGGAGTGGGGAATGGTTGGGAGGACGAGGGGAGTGGTGGGAAGGACTGGGAGATCGCGGGAAAGTTCCTGTGGCTCGGCAAGGCATGTGCAATGCTGAGCCACAGCAACGCGTGGCCGGGTACAGCTAGTTATGAATAAAATACTTTAACATTTCTTCGATTCCACTGATAGTTTTATTTCTGAATCTCGCGATTTTTTCCCATGCTAATATATAATGACGCATAATATGCGAATAGTTCTGCTGACAGTTTACATTTTAGTCAAATCTACATCAGCAGATGTTAAACTCCCAGAGGCACTTGTGGCCGAGCCTAAGCCTAGCAGTGGTGACATCTAGGAATGTGCTAACCTTGTTGGATGACCCAAAGACGTGTGGTTCTTCTTGCATAACAAAGATAAATGGAGGAACTGGTGTGAATTTCACTGTCTCAAGTCTACGAGATTTTGTTGCTGTTCCCGGAAAATTACTGCCCTCAGGCTGCTCAAAGGCGGTCAAAGATGGTAATCAATTCCCTCTTTACGAGCAAAAGTCTTGGCCAACTCGTCAGTTCTATCATGCATTCGGAGACCAATATGGGAAGGAATCCACAGGAGACACTGACTCCATCACTGATTATTTCATTGTCTGTGACTAGCTTCAGAGATAAGGTTTGGTGCCTTCTTTTGATATTTACTTCAGAGATAAGCACGTCACGGTTATGCCTTGGGAGCTGAGGGCAGTCAAGGGTGAAAAGAAGTCGCTTACAATTCGCGTGTCAACTTTGGATTCGTGAACACACGCGGTTACACTAAAACTCTTAACATACAGCGAGTCGATGATGACCGATAACTACAGGAACTCTACCTTTCCTTCCTAACCTTCATTGGTCTTTCTGTAGCCTCGTGGCGCACTGCGGCAGTAAGGGTGGCAGATTACATATAAATATAGCCATGTACCAGTTACTCGCCCGTCTAGCGGTACAAGGACTCCATGGTGCTGTTTCTCGCCGTCTGGTACCTAGCAATACCAGGCTCACTCGCAGGTCAGTCCTGCTACCATAAGTAGTTTCACCAGCCGGGAACACGAGACCCTGACGGTGTCAATAGCTTGCTCCTCGACTGCTCATGACAACCATCAGAACAGATTCTCCCATCATGGTTGAAGCAGTATGCCATCTCGGCCCAGCATCTGTAATACCTTATAATTCTAATAATTCTACATAACTTCTCCCTAACAATTCCACATTTCCAAAGTTCTATACTAATCCTATGTACACTAATTATAATTAACACTTCTTCCCAAAGGTTGAGGAATCAATCGGGAGAGCCGAGAGGTGACCATCAAGATGACGCTCAACTTTGTGAGTCACGAGAAGCTTGGAATATGCGTCGTCAAGAACGGAGCGTCGACACGGGCTCGCCATAGCCCGTGCTACATGGACATTTCGTTCTGAGTAGCTAAATCTAAAACAACAACAGCAACAGTTAGACTTCGACAGTCTAACTCCAGCAACGGTTCAGTGACTAACCGTTAGTCAGTGACTAACGCTCTGCATATCCTTCGGATGTTTAACACCATCACCATTCACCAGCAACAATTCAACACTCGAGTCTACTTTCCTACTCTCGCAAGACACTACAGCCTGGCTACAGAAAAGACTGGCTCTCGTCCCGCGCAAATTCGATACAGCAATCAACAGCCAATTAATGCACAACTATATTCTACCCACTTCAAGACTCCGCACCAATATAGAAGCTTCAAGAGGAAGTATGGGCCAATAGGCCTTCTGCAGTTACTTCCATTCTTATGTTCTCATATCAATTAATATCCATAGTTTCGTGTTTTGTCTTGGGTTTGTCACAAGTTTGTTCACCTCACCCACGAGTATAATGCGAATATAAGTATGGACGAATTTGCGTGTTTACACGGGAGACATCTCCCGTCACGCAGGGTGCAGTCGCACCTCTAAAGATCTCCATCTATTGATACTGGTAATGGCTCAAAAGGGCCACCACATACGGCTATTCATGCCCGTGCCACCTTTTGGGTGGCTTAATCTTTATCAATCAATCAATCGTGTTTACAGGTTACAGTTGTGTGTGTAAACTAAAGTCTTTGAAAATGTAATAAGTTATTACGAAACGCGTTCAGGCGTCGCGTTAGACTAGAAATAAACATGAATTTTGGAGAATTGATTTTTCAATTACCATCGACAGTGAAAAGAAACATAAGAAATATTGAGAAATTCGTGTTAGAATTATTAATCTTAGTTTTTCGGTATATTTAACAACATGTTATTCATTTATTTAAACAAGAAATCTTAAACTGTGTCACTTTACACCCAGGCGTCCAAGCACCACTACACATGTTGTGTCACTCTACACCCAGGCGTCCAAGCACCACTACACATGTATGTCACTTTACACCCAGGCGTCCAAGCACCACTATATGTCCCGTACCCTCTCATCCAACACCAGCACCCACTGTATACCACTACATCCAATGCCTCAGTGGACGGAGAGAGACGAGCCGCTGGCCCTGTAGACCTTGACACCAGTGATGAGAATGTTCATCTGTAATAGCCACCCGTGATCGAGCACTGTTCTTACCTGTAGCCCTCAATTGTGGCATATTGTGTACTCGAGAGCTGGTGAACTATGCCGGGGCACACTGCCCATGGGGTATGGCTTCTCACCTGCCTGGTCTGGCATTACAGAGACATGTTCACGGTAGGAGAGATCCCGCACTTTTTGTTACATAGATTCGATCCCCAAGTCTCCAGTCCCTGTATGTGGTGGTGTCCCCCCCCCCCAGCCATCTCCTTCCATCTTCTACTCTAGTTGGATAGAAATTTGAGCAGTGTGTATATACTAACCTTCTTGTGCTTGCGGGGGTTGAGCTCTGGCTCTTTGGTTCAGCCTCTCAACTGTCAGTCAACTGGTGTACAGATTCCCGAGCCTACTGGGCTCTATCATATCTACACTTGAAACTGTGTATGGAGTCAGCCTCCACCACATTACTGCCTAATGCATTCCACCCGTTAACTACCCTGACACTGAAAACGTTCTTTCTAACGTCTCTGTGGCTCATGTGGGTATTCAGTCTCCACCTGTGTCCCCTTGTTCGCGTTCCACCCGTGATAATTAATGTGTCTTTACCTACCCTATCAATTCCTCTGAGAATTTTATAGGTGGTGAGCATGTCTCCCCTAAATCTTCTGTCGTCCAGTGTCCTGTGTGTGTTTGGGTGTGATTGAGGTGGTTGAGTCTGGTGTTTGGGGCGCGGGGGGCGGGGTGTAGTGAGTGTTGGAGTGTGGGTGTGAACTCCACACGTGGTCGGAAGACCTGGCAAATACTTTTAATACTCAAAAATGCCAGACCTTGCATGTAGGACATAACAATGCACATCACAACTATTAAATCAACAATATTACCTTGCAGCAGATTGAAGAAGAAAAGGACCTTGGAGTCAGCATCCATCAGTCATTAAAAGTTGCCCAAAAGGTAGAAACTGAAAAAAAAGGCCAACCAAATCCTGGGAATAGTAAAACAAACGTTTGACTTCAAGGAAAATGAAGTCTTTGTTCAATTGTACAAATGTCTGGTGTGTCCCCATCTGTAATACAGTTTAAGATTCTGATAACGACAATGTCTACTTGCTATTATGTTATTATGGCATGTAATTAATGTACTGTAATATTATATAAAATTTCCTAATTATAAATGTACAACCAGTGAGGGAATAAAGCTTCTGATTTGACTGTCCTGACAGGTCCGTCGACAGCGCCATCTATTGACTGAGGGCAAAAACTGAAAGTGGCCACGTGACGCAGATCATCACACAGTTTCTTTACCGCTTACTTTAATTGTTGTCGTCGGTGGTGGTCAGCGTTGGTCTGTACACTTCTTCCCGAGAGTACAGTGGAGACACTTGTTGGAGCTCTCTGCTCCTCGCTCATCCTTAGGCTTTTATTCTCCAGCAACCGTTGGAATCCTATTTTAAGATGTGTATTTTAGCCCTTCATAATGGTGAGTTGTTGCTGATATTTATAAGAGATGTATCATGTGTTGGGTTCAATATACTTTAGTTAACCAGTCGTTACACTACGTGTTGGGTACAGCTGTACTTGCCTAGTATGTTTTTTACTGTCAATATATCTTGGCAATTACTCAAATATGCTAATAATCATGGCCGCATATTGGGGTAACTCGGCTAGTCTGAGCATACTCGAAGAGTCAAACTTTCATTCCACCTAGTCACTAAACGCCCTAATTATGAAAGTGTCTTGAAAGTCGTAAAGGTTCAACAATCTGTGATTTAATGTAATATTCGGATAGCAGTTCTGTACATTCTTCACATACTATTAAGCACTAATCTCTGAACCTGAACGCATGATCAAACCTACGTCCAAATATGCATAAAGTGTTGAAACATTGAAGATTCCTATTTAACATGAACATCTTAATAGATTAGTTTGTGATCGGCAGCTGCATAGAATTATTGGCTGAGAACTGGTACCCAGTTTAATGAAACGTTCTAGATTAATATGGTTTGCGTAGTAATTGCATAAAAATGGTGGGCAAATGTAGTACTTAAAGGTTATCATTAGGAGTGAGTTGCGGAAACTTTACAATAACATTGAATCAAAAGATGTCGGTTAGTTTAACTGACATAATTTGGTGGTAAATTAAATAGAACGTGTTAATGCTACTTAATGTATAGCTTAAGGGAGCAGCTTACAGAATACCGACTTAAGTAGCTTTAATATCTTTAAAAGAATTGACACTAAGATGACGTATTATGCAAGACATAAATGGTTTTTAAAAGAATATTTTTTTTTTACAGAATCTTCAATGACTCTTGTTGGAGACCTGCACAATAAAGTTCAAAATTTTAAGAAAAAAGCGTTATTGGCGTTGAGAGAATCTCAAACACTCAGTCTCCAAAATTGTCAGTGCTAGGACGGCTCCTCCAAACTGAAGATTCTAAAGTTAAGGAAATTACTAGTTTTAATTGCCTTGGACAGACGGGCCTGCAAGACTGGAGTATTTCAAAGAATACGTAGGAACGCGAAATGAAGTAGAGTGCGGACACTACGAGGAAAAGTATTCTCAAATATAATGGGTCTTGCAGATACTTGTTCAGATTATAAAATGTTTTATCAAGCTCTTATGTTTATGAAAGTAGTTTACGTATGAAAATGTGTCGCAAAGATGGTGAGCTCGAGGATATAAGTGGCCTGGAGAGACGATACGAACGCCCGAGTGAGCCGGTACTTGACGAAACCTGGAAAAACGACGAGAAAGTTTGGCAGGATGCAGAGTCTATGTCTCGGAACGACGCGTCTAAGTATTGGCTGGAGGCTGTTTCAGGCCTCGACCCTGACGACTGGCATGATGCTGACGAAGACGCGTGCGGTGAAGTTGAAGTGCGTGATAGTTTGATGCCTGGTCAGAAGACGAGCACTGTGCTGTTAGATGCTGGTGCCTCCGGTGCTAGACGCAGTGCCGGCGACTCTGAGGGCGGTGCTGGGCGCGGTGGTCGTGGTGGTAGACGACGACGACGTCGTGGACGTCGTGGACGTCGTGGTCGTCGTGGTGGTGATGCCGGGGGCGGGGGTGATGCCGGGGCGGGGGTGATGCCGGGGACGGGGGTGATGCCGGGGACGGGGGTGATAGTGGAGACGGGGGTGATGCCGGGGGCGGGGGTGATGCCGGGGACGGGGGTGATGCCGGGGACGGGTGGTGATGGGGGTGATAGTGGAGACGGGGGTGATGCGGGGGCGGGGGGTGATGCCGGGGACGGGGGTGGGTGATGCCGGGGACGGGGGTGATGGTGGAGACGGGGGTGATGCCGGGGGGGGGTGATGGTGGAGACGGGGGCGATGCCGGGGGTGATGCGGGGGTGATGGCGGAGACGGGGGTGATGCCGGGGGCGGCGGAGACGGGGTGCCACTGGGGCAGTGCCAAAACGTGGGCCCCGTTCAAAGAAGCCTAAAAAGGCTGCATTACAAAGGTCTGAAGAAACTCTTCCACCTATGTCGTCCAGATCTAAAAAGAACAGATCGAAGCATGAGCTTTGGAAAAAATCTAGTCAAAGCAGTGAGGCTTTCCTTCTTGAAGATGGAAGTTGTGGTATTATCATTTTTGACAATCCAGAGATTATCAAATGTACGCTTGGTCCAAATGCACGTGAGAAGCCAAAACGCGCTCTATCTAAGAGAATGGTTGAATGCATGAAAGATGCCCGTGAAAAGGCTAAAATTGAGGCGGAAGCTTCTACCATGACAAAAAAGGGCAGGGTTCCCGACCTGGTTCAACATAATCCTGCCCTCCAAGTACTTCAGGATCCAGCTCTATCCAGAACTGTAACATCTCCACATTCATCTCATTCAACAGATGAATCCGCGTTCATTAAATCACCACGGCGGCGCGCGCGCGGCTCTAAAGAAAAATTACATCCTCAAGAGGGTACCCGTAAGCGAAATGCTACTATCGTAGATTACCATCGTAGTCTTAGTCACCCGTCCAGAGAATTGGGTAGTAGACAAAAGTCTATTTCTCCAAGGTATCGTTCTACCCAAGAGGCTTCTGGTCTCTCCCCACCTGAACACGTCAACAAATCTGCTCCTCCAATGACTACCCTGCCAATTTCTGCCCTGAAGGATTTGGGAATCTCTCCACCTTCACGCACCAAGGATTTTCTCTCGGTGCCATTGCCAACTGTTCCCCAAGAGGATTCGGATTCTTCTTGTATAGATAGTGATAACTGACGAGGCCACAGCCAGACATGAACTTTATGCTAGATGGAATAAACGTCCCTCTTACTGCGGCTTGAGCGGGTTCTTAAAACGGCTTAAATGAGGTAAGATACTGTACAGTGAAGTTTAAATGTTTGAAGATTTTCTTGCATAACATTCTAATTTCACAAGTTACTAGGGCATATCAGACTTGATTGACACTTTCTTGAAAATTAGAATTTAGCAAGTTTTGAAAAATGCCTGTTAGGCCAAGTAGTTGGAAATTTAAGTGGCCAATTGGGCAAAGTAACTAAATTGCTTAATATATTTAGAAACACGGGCTCTACCAGGATTTGAACTTCTAAATATTCAAAATTAGATGGGTTTTCTATTATGGGGAAAAGTTTTTTTTTTAGTTCTATGAATTGCTCTTTAATTTTGTAAATTTTCAGGTATCCTAGTTTGCCAGAGCAATGGAAACAAAGCTACAAAAGCTTCAATAGTGATGTGCTAGATGATTTCAGTTGAAACTGCTGGTATAATAGACGGCCAAGTACCTGCCATAAGTTCTTGAAACGTGTAAGTATATTCTTGATGGCAACTGTTGCTAACTAGATTATATACCACTTGTGGTGAAGCACATCTTGGTCTTGGCTATTTTGGCTAGATTTTTATTTTGGAAAACTTTCGTACCAAGAGTTCTAACTTCTGTCCATTTGGCTATAAATTTCTTTACCTAAAATATCTTCATTAGGGGGAGAGGGTTATTTAAATTGACAAAAACCCCACACTAGAAAGTGAAGAGATGGTTTGGTCCGCCTTGGACCATTATAAAGTAAAATTAAAATTTGCTTACCAAAATGCTTCTTATAACTAATTGGTCA
Source organism: Procambarus virginalis (assembly GCA_020271785.1). Lineage (NCBI taxonomy): Eukaryota > Metazoa > Arthropoda > Malacostraca > Decapoda > Cambaridae > Procambarus > Procambarus virginalis. The sequence goes on from WNGS01162108.1 coordinate 69,718, forward strand.
ATGGAGGACTAAAACTCGTATAATTAAAAATTTTAAAAATGACCTGCGATTCCGGGTAGACCACGTTTCCTAGCCTCTCGTGCTGGCATATATTTGTTAAATATGCACATGAATGAAAGTGGACAGAGTATTGATTTTTATAAATTGTTACGTATAACGTGGGTAAATTTTAATATTTCCCAAAGGTGGGGAGGTTCATAATAAGTTTTAACACCTGTCAATTTGTTGAAATTAAGCGAATTTACTTGCGAATGCAATCCTAAAGCTACTTGAACTGCAGACAAAGGTATAATCACTAAACAAAGTAATGTTCTACCAAAAGCCTACTGTTAGAGAAATCTTAAAATTAAGAAAAGATCGTTTTTACGATCTGACTTGTGTAGCTAAACCGGCGTTCATAGCTGGTAACAAGACTCCTTAAAGTATAGTAGCAAATAGTGTCGTCAATAAGAAAACACTATGCAAGGTCGGCGGCCCTGGTGAATGTTTGCCTCTCAAACCGTAACCGCTTGGAACACATCCTTCCGGTAAGATGTTATTAATGCCATAAATGCAAGTCTATAAACACTGACCCACACATTGATTAGTTTCCTTGTATGCTTACTGGTGTCCTGAGAATCGCGTGTTAACAGACGCCAGTATTTCACTCCTAACCTAATCAGATATTACCTTTTTGGATATTTGTACTGGGTCGGTACCACAACCGTTGGAGTAATGTAACGGCTGTATTGTGACAGACATAACTGTGATGAGCACACTGGAAAGATTGTTCGTACAATCCCATTGGCAGTTCCTCCCCCTCCCCCTCTCTACCTCGCTCATTCTTGTCTGTTATTACATTGGGAGTAGTCTTTACATTAAAATTGTTAGAATTATTCCTATAAGGTATTGCAGGCGATGAGTCGCAATGTGCCTGAAGTATGTTGACCAATCCGCACATTAGAAAATGAAGGGACGACGTAGTTTCAGTTCGTCCTGGACCATTCTAGAGTAGATTGTGAATGGTCCAGAACGAACCGAAACGTCTTCTCTTAATTTTCTAGTGTGGTGATTGGTAGACACATAAGGTACAGATTTAAATCTGCACCTTGGTTCATTAACGAGATTTCACAACTGCTGCTAAACAGTCTCCTATCAGAGTAGGAAGGTTTTTGGTAGTTAGACTGACAGTATTGCAAGTTGGTTATTAAAGACTGCTGAAAGTAGATTATTAAGATACATTTGTTCATTTATGCTTAATGATCATAGTATTACCCACTGACTCAAAGGTCTCGCCCGTCCTACACAAACTAAGATTGTGCGACGCTGTAGGACTGGTGATAAAAGGGGCGGAATGGTCATCGCTTGGGCCAACACACGCACCTTCCTGCACAAGTCTGCATTCACCCACCCTTGTTGCCCCTGTTAGGCGATATACCTTGGCTCCGGGACCCAAACAATATAGGATAAACGGAACTACTTCCCAACTACAGGTTCGTGGGGGGGTGGACGACTAGGCACTAGAGGGAACTCGGTAGCCTCGTCTACGTCGGGCAAAGACCAGGCTTCATATTTCACTACCCGAACCGATTGTTCCCTCAAGACTACTTCAGCAAGATTCAGTGGTGACTAGTCAATCACCTAGCGTGGTCACAATCTTTCCTTGTGGCAACGATGATACAAAAAATTTTGGGGGGAAATAAAACCCGGAAACTTTGCTATCACTTGAACGACCTAATAGGATTTTGAAATGGTGAAAAGTTTGGCAGATGCAGTTCAATGCTGACAAATGTAAGGTTTAAAGGTAATGTAGTTGCAAAATAAGAGCTAGATGGTGTTTGCAGAGTCGGATTGAGAAAGGGATCAGAGTTAAGAATTTAAAAGCAAAAAAATCGATGCATAAATGCTTGTAAGGCAAATGGCACACTTCCATTTTATTAATCGACGAAATTTATTAGACTCCTGGTGGCGTGTGTGTGTTTAGTAATATCTTGCTCTGGTTAGGCCCCCATTTAGATTATGAAGTTCAGTTCTGGTCGTCGCACTATAGAATGGATATAAATCTACTAGAACGCGTAGAGCGTAAGATGCCAGTTAATCCCCTAAATCAGAAACTTGCTATATGAAGGAAGATTGACAAGGCTTAAATTACATTCGTTGGAAAATCTACGTTAGGGATGCTGGTATCAACCGTATAGTTGATGCCGTCAGAGCCCACCGCTGTAAAACTGCAGATGGACGTAGATAACTGGATTTCAGATGCAGAAATTGGTTAAATTCCAAAGGGAACAATGTTCAATAAGGGGTTTAAGTAGGAAGGCTAGTGAAATCTGGGTGGCATAAATGTTAATTTGTATTTAGTCAAAAAGGTACTGTAAATCGGAGTGTATATTAATCGTGACAGATGAACACTGGCCACGTAGCCGAACAAATCGTACAACACAAGTGTTTGAAGCATGTGTAGTGCAGTGCCTAGTCATCCACCATAAATGCCAATTGTCACTAAAGTGTGCCTATCTTTTTGCAGTTTAAGACTCTTATTTTCATATAATTTATCCTCGATGGAATCTCTAGTGAATGTGAAAATTAGATATATCTAATGGCTTCTGTTCTTGAATTGGCATCCTCGGTGATTTAAGAGCTGTTAAATATCCTGAGACCTGATGATGGTCTCCCTGGCTTGGTGCCTTTTTGATATTTTTTCTTAATTCTTGTATTTGTTGTATGTGATATCTGTGTAAACCAATTTGTTTACACTGTCCCAGGTCCACAAAGTAAACTTGACTGGGTATATTTTAACTTGGTGGAGAGGGTTCTTTAGACCTAAATATGTCGAGTAACACCCCCCCCCCCTCGTCCACCCCACAATAGTGGTGGGGGGGCCCCCCTCCCTTTTCAACAATAAGAAACTAAGTCGTATATTCGTAGTTTAGATGCCACTAATCACAACTTGACTGTTTCAGCCTGTAACGTGGGCCGTCTGTGGGGAACTGTTGCTGTGAGGCCTTCAGATGGACACCTGGACTNCGTTTGACTTCAAGGAAAATGAAGTCTTTGTTCAATTGTACAAATGTCTGGTGTGTCCCCATCTGTAATACAGTTTAAGATTCTGATAACGACAACGTCTAATTGCTATGATGATATTATGACATGTAATTAATGTACTGTAATTTATAAACTTTCCTAATTATAAATGTACAACCATTTAGGGAATAAGCTTCTGATTTGACTGTCCTGACAGGTCCGTCGACAGCGCCATCTATTGACTGAGGGCAAAAACTGAAAGTGGCCACGTGACGCAGATCATCACACAGTTTCTTTACCGCTTACTTTAATTGTTGTCGTCGCTGGTGGTCAGCGTTGGTCTGTACACTTCTTCCCGAGAGTACAGTGGAGACACTTGTTGGAGCTCTCTGTCCCTCGCTCACCCTTAGGCTTTTATTCTCCAGCAACCGTTGGAATCCTATTTTAAGATGTGTATTTAGCCCTTCATAATGGTAAGTTGCTGCCGATATTAATACAAGATGTATGATGTGTTGGGTACAATATACTTCGGTTAACTAGTCGTCAGCCAATGGATCTTGCTTACAGTTGTACTTGAGTGATTTTTTTTTCCTTGGACATAAATTTTTAATGTAATTACCAAAATATTAATTAAATAAAATATTCAATCTATGCAGCTTGGGTAAATTTGGGTAGTAAATTTAAAAGCTAATGTCTCTATGCGAATAGACTTTGTGCTGTTTTGAGGGAGCGATTGATTGTTTGGTTGGATAATGAACTGATTAAAAAAAAAACTAGGTTACCTAATAGTGTTAAAAAATGATAAGACTTTATTCATAATTTCATATAAATCACAACTGTAACCTGTAATCTTTGTTTTACAGAATCATCCTTAACGAGTGTTCGTGGACGCCTGGAAAGCGAAAAACTCTTGACAAGAGAATTATTAACATATCAAGAGTCTTTAGGATTATTAGAACCACGACAGCTACTCCAAACCAGGGAATATTTTACATATAAGAGAATTACAGGATTAAGTCTTGATCAGACTAGAGATAAAGGGAATATTGCAGAGCATTGCCTACGGACGCAAATTAATGTCGAGAATAGACATCTCACGATAAAGAATAAAATGGTTCTAGCAGATAATTGCTACTTCAAAGATATGATGGAAAGTGGCCTGGAGACACGCTACGAGTACCAAAGTGAACTAGTTCACAAAACCTGGGAAAACGGTGACCAGGTTTGGCAGGATGCAGAATCAATGTCATCTCGGAACGACGCGTCTAGGTATTGGTGGGAGTTGGTTTCAGGCCTCGACACTGACAGCTGGCATCATGCTGACGAAGACGCGTACGGAGAAGTTGAAGTGCGTGATAGTTTGGTTCCTGGACAGAACACGAGCACTAATGTGCTGTTAGATGCTGGGGCCTCCGGTAGCGGTGCTGGGGTCACTGGTGCCTCTGGTGGTGGTGCTGGGGATTCTGGAGCTTCAGGGGGCGATGCCGGGCGTGGTAACGGAACCTCTAATGGCGCCGGGGCCCCTGGTCCCGGGGAGGGTGGCGCCGGGGCCCCTGGTCCCGGGAGGGTGGCGCCGGGGCCCCTGGTCCCGGGGAGGGTGGCGCCGGGGCCCTGGTCCCGGGGAGGGTGGCGCCGGGGCCCCTGGTCCCGGGGAGGGTGGCGCCGGGGCCCCTGGTCCCGGGGAGGGTGGCGCCGGGGCCCCTGGTCCCGGGGAGGGTGGCGCCGGGGCCCCTGGTCCCGGGGAGGGTGGCGCCGGGGCCCCTGGTCCCGGGGAGGGTGGCGCCGGGGCCCCTGGTCCGGGGAGGGTGGCGCCGGGGCCCCTGGTCCCGGGGAGGGTGGCGCCGGGGCCCCTGGTCCCGGGGAGGGTGGCGCCGGGGCCCCTGGTCCAATTGCAAAGGTTACAAGACGTGCTAAGAAGGCGGGTATCCCAGCTGCCTTGCAAAAGCAGGAAGACTCTCTCTCGACTGTATCAACGAAGCCTGGGAAGACTAATAGATACAAGTGTGGTTGTAAGCGACGAGTTCGGCACCAGATTGTTGCCGCTGGGCCTGCGGCTGTGGACGGGGACGCCGCAGGGGTTCGGCACCCTGCCGGTCCACTGGCCGGGGTTCGGCACCCTGCCGGTCCACTGGCCGGGGTTCGGCACCCTGCCGGTCCACTGGCCGGGGTTCGGCACCCTGCCGGTCCACTGGCCGGGGTTCGGCACCCTGCCGGTCCACTGGCCGGGGCTCGGCACCCTGCCGGTCCACTGGCCGGGGCTCGGCACCCTGCCGGTCCACTGGCCGGGGCTCGGCACCCTGCCGGTCCACTGGCCGGGGCTCGGCACCCTGCCGGTCCACTGGCAACAAGTTCTGCGAATGTTTCTCCAGCTAACAGAGGTCGGCGCGGTGCTTCTCGGTCCTATACACCTCAACAAATAGATTTAGTTGAAAGAATTGCTAGACGACTTTCAACTAGACTCGGAGGTTCCTTCAGTGAGAGTAGGCACGCCGCCAGGCTTCGGGGCAGGCAGCGGCACCCCGCCGGTCCTGTGGTCGCAGATCGGCACCCCTGTGCTCCCCTGCGACCAGGCGTCGTGGCTAACAGACGTGCCTCTCGGACCTTCGCACCTTTACAAATAATAGATTATAATATTGAGATAGTTATTGTACTATATTTCGCTAGAAACATTTTACTCAACAATGATGAGGCTCCGATTCCCGTCGTGCCTGAGCAAGCAGCTATACCACAACGGCGATTAAATGGTGTAACTCCACCTTCTCAAGCCAGTGACTTGTTACCCATTCGGCAAAGTAGATGGCACTTGCTCCTCCTCTTGTTGACTCTGTTCATTGGAGGTGCAGCGTTAATTCAACCCCAAGAGGATTCAGACTCCAATATAGATTAGAGGCCACAACCCAAGAAAATGAACTGTGCTAGATGGAATAAACGGGGCTCTTACTGTGGCTGAAGCAGGTTCTTAAAACTGCTGAAGTGCAAGAAAAGGTAAGATACTATACAGTGAATTTTTAATTATGGGTCACGACGTTTGGAAAAAATATTCTTTATAGAAATTGTAAAGTTCTTAACCAGAGCACACGTATTACAATAATTTGAGTTAGGCTAGGTAGTATACCTTTTTTGTGAAGTACTTTTTTAAATTTGCTAGTTTAGATTGCCTACTGTATTTTAAGTGGAAATATTGACTTTGACAAGAATTGAAGTGATAAATGTAGTTTGTTGTATTCATTGGGGGGGGGGGGAGGATACTCTGGCTTATTCGTAAGTGTTTATTATTCTACTTGCTCTTTCTCGCCAGGTTTGTTCCCCCTGAGCAATGACTTGCCAAACTACAAAAGCTTGACTAGTGGTGCTAGATAATTGCGCTGGAAATTGCTGATATAATAGACGGCCAAGTACCTGCCATCAGTTCTTGGGACTTGTAAGTATATTCTTGGTAGCAACTGTTTCTAACTAGATTGAATACTGCCTTGTGGTGAAACGATTCTTGGTCTTGGCTATTTTGGCTCTAGCTTCTTATTTTGGACAACTTTTGGTACGAAAGTTTTAACTTCGGTCCACTTGGCTATAAATTTGACTATAAGAATATTATAGTAGAGGGAGGCTTATTTTCTTCGGACCAAATAATTTATATAACTAATTAGTCTGTATTGGATTAACTCATAATTGCAACTTTGGTTACCCCAAATATTTAAGAAATAGAGGTGCCTGGGTCTAAGACACTCCCAGGCTTCTCCTGTTCAGTTATTTACCAGAGCCACTTACCTTAGTGGCCTCTACGAGGACAGGAAGCCGGCAGCTTGTCAAAAGGTCCCTCTCCATTTGCCTTTATCTTTTCCAAGTATATATTGAAATTTGGTAGTTCTGACAGATCTTAATTTATGTAATCATATTAAAATGAAAGTGAACTACGTACTGGGTCTTAACAATTGATTAGAACTAGAATTTTGGTAAATTGTGATCTCTGCACACTTCCTGCAGGGGGGGGGGGGAGGTGGTGGTGAGGTGTATAATGGTTAACAAATTAAGATTTTATAGCATATCGGAGAATGTTGAAAATAAGGGAACTTACAAATGAATTTAATGATAAAACTACTTGTACGGAAGAAAAATATATCGCTTAACGTAATTACTAATGTTCGACCACAAGCCTACTTGCTGCTAAAAGAACGAATTGGCTTTTAGTTACTTAAATTTGCTGTGGGAATTAATTTAATTCCTGGGACAGTGTGGAATGTCCCGGGAATCTTCCAACCCCCCCCCCCCCCACCTCCCCGGAATAAGAAAGGTATGCCTTATTCAGACATCTACGCGGTCATTCATTTTTCAGTCCTTACCTGTTGGTAGGGTCGTTGGCAATTTGTTGCTGGTAACACACTGCGTGTACTTCAGTGTCCCCTTGACCTTCCTCCCACCACCGTGACCGGCGGTGAGAAACGGGTCTGTCGAGGTTACGTATTGCCCATACGTTTAACTCTGGCACCTAATGAAGCGGCGTTTTAGATCTGTAAACTCTTTGGGGAGGGAATTGTAAGTAGCATAGGTTATGGTGACACCGTAGTGGACTTGGCTGGCACGGGGGCAGAGCTATTACTTTAATGGAGCGCCGCCCTGCTCCTTATTGTTCAAACTGTATTGTCCTTCTTACTGTCGTGCATATCCTTGAATGTCTCGACTTCCAGGACGAGCGTGCGTCTTGCCTCCAGACTGTCCCTCGCGGTCACCTCTCCAACGAATCCTTGGTGACCGATTCCTTTGATGTTCACCTTGTACGCTTTTGTTCTCGTATTGGCATTCTTAATGGTATTTATGCTTTTTTTTAATATCTCACACATTTGATGGTTCTACATAGCCTCTCTGGCTTAGTGCCTTGTTTTGATAATTACCATGTACTCCAAATATGCCCCAGGTCGGTAAACAGAGGTAAACTCGATCAGGTACTTTTATGTAGTGGTTAAATTTTAACGGGTGATAAACACCCCTTCCCCCCCCCCTTCTCCAACAGTGGACGCCTACCTTTTAACACTAAAACTTCCCAATCACTAAATCTTTTGTCGTTTAGTCATTCATATTACTATGTTTCAGCGTGTAATTCTGGCAGTTTGTGGGGAACCAGATGCTGCGACACCTTCAGATGGCCAAGGTTTACAAGTCGTGGCACTGGAGAACGTGATGCCTGTCAAGACGGATTTTCTTGGTTTGGAGGAGACTGGAAATTGGTATAATTTCTTGCTCGAAAATTTTGAGGTAGACACCATAGTCGGTATAATCAAAACTGTTTCAAACTTTGTAGCCTCTCTAGTAAAAGGATGGCTTAAATAGAAAACTAGATTTTAATTGAACTCTCGCATAGCATTTTATTTTATTGTGAAGTGAACCTAAAGTAGGATTTCGATTTGAATCTATTTTTTTTTTTTATTTAAACTCGCCCTTGTAGATCTTTTAAGTGTTGGCGCGGTGGGGCATTAGGGAAGTACCTGGATAAATAAAGGGGCAGTTTATATTGAATGAAACGCCCTTGTTCTAGCCTAAGGCGTGGAGGAAGTTAAACCATCTCGTCCCTAGCTCCCACAGGTATTTTTAATTTTTTGTATCTTTAGAGCATCTTTAGTATTCATTTATCTGTCATTTGTGGGGTCTTGACATTTTGCCCAAACGCATGAGGCGTACAGCGGCTCGACTGTACAAATGACTGGTTAAGTGGGCATTACGGAAATTTAGATTGTCCTTGCAACGTTGATATTTTAAATACAGAAAGCTATTTCTGAAAAAATCAATTCCCACTAAAGTGTGTGATTGTGCAATAGTAGTAACGGCTCAAATTTTTACCTTGCTAATCGTATATTTTAAATTCATTTAAGTTATTAATTGCCTTTAGCTAAACTACTAACTATTTGGATCTAATCAGTCTTTTTAAGCGCACTATAGTTTAGCTAAAGTTTCCTGCCACATAAGTGATGCACAAACTCTGGCAGTTAACATTACGGAGCTAGTTAGTTCCTGCCATGTTAATCAATCATCATTAGCCTCTATAATGTTTCCAGGGTTCCTTATGAGCAGAAATGTTTCTTGCGCTGATTGTCATGTAAATGTCGTGTTTAGAAGGCCTTGTAAGATATATCTTTAATTGCTACACACTGCTGGCTTGTATTGTGTAGATATAATTTTAATTAGAATGTAATCATAGGCTGTCTGTAGCATAGACAGCCGGCATGTAGCCTCAAGCCTGTAAATGTTTCACTTAAATTGTCTAGATTTAAGTATAACATCAAATTAATATTTGTTCAATCACTGGGAAGATTACTTGATTACTCTTCCGTGCTCAATGCTGGAAGATAATGTATATTCACTGTACTGTATACTGTATTATACTGTGAATATTCAAGTATGTCGGCTGGACTAGACAATGAATATTGAGAAAATGTGCAAATCTGTAAGGAAAGGGGGTGGGGGGGTTATTCATTTACTAGTAGACTAATGTGACATGTTTAACTTAGAAGTTGTGCCATTATTTTATTTTTTACTTGACTATATTGGTAGAGTAATCTCTTGTGCTGGTTTTAAATTTTTTACATTAATTTTAATGTTTACATATGAGCGCCTTGAGCTGCTCTAGAAATAACCTTCCTTGTACACAATGTATTAAGGAAAGTGCCAGAACATTATCTAGACTTTCCACACTTGGAAATAAAGTAGTTAAAAGAATGATTGATTGTTTGACAAGTTATTGAACATTATGACTGTTCCATTCGCATCCGAGCGGCTTTTTATATACATGCTATATAGATGTCGCGTCTGTGACGGTGAAAAATATTATTTTTTTTTAAACTGTTTTCACGTGAGGGAATTCTTCGATATCTCTTTACTGATTGCTTTGTATTTTTTGACACGACGTTCCATTCGAATACATGTATTTTTTATATACCTACACTGTAGATGCCACAACTGTGACGGGTAAAACACTGTTTTGAAAACGGCGCCATCTGTTGCACGTAAGAACACACACTATATTAAATGTTAAGATTCCATTTAATATTCCAGTTTTCATTGATAAATAAATTGTAATTGATTTACTTATTTTCATTTTGATTTAATTATTTTTGTATGAAACTGTTGAAATTGATCTGTGTTTACCATAATGTTTATTTCGTGAGTATAGTTTTTTATCTTTTTGGTTTAACTGTTTCTAATATTTGAGTGATGGGAAAATCAGACCATTTGATGTTCCCAATTTTCTGATGAACTTCAGATCTTTTGGGAATGCATCGGACGAGGGAGTGGGGAGTGGTGGAAGGACTGGGAGACCGGGGAAAGTTCCTGTGGCTCAGTAGGGCATGTGCAATGCTGAGCCACAGCAACGCGTGGCCGGGTACAGCTAGTTATGAATAAAGTACTTGAACATTTCTTGGATTCCACTGATGTTTTATTTCCGAATCTCGAGATTTTTTCCCCCATGCCATTATATAATGAATATGCGAATAGTTCTGCTGACGGTTTACATTTTAGTAAAGTCTACATCGGCAGATGTTAAACTCCCAGAGGTACTTGGGGCCGAGCCTAAGCCTAGCAGTAGTAACATATAGAAATGTGCTAACCTTGTTGGATGACCCATAGACGTGTGGTTCTCTTGCATAATAGAAAGATGAACTGGTGTGAATTTCACAGTTTTCAAGTTTACGATTTTGTTGATGTTCCCGGAATATTGCTGCCCTCAGACTGCTCAAAGGCAGGCAGATGGTAATCAATTCCCTCTTTATGAGCAAAAGTCTTGCCAACTCATCAGTTCTATCATGCATTGAGACCAATATGGGAAGGAATCCACAGAGACACTGACTCCATCATTGATTATTTCGTTATCTGTGACTAGCTTCAGAGATAAGGTTTGGTGCCTTTTTGATATTTACTTCAGAGATAAGCACGTCACGTTATGCCTTGGGGAGCTGAGGGCAGTCAAGGTGAATAGAAGTCTCTTACAATTCGCGTGTCAACTTTGGATTCGTGAACACACACGGTTACACTAACCTCGTAACATACAGCGAGTCGATGACCGATAACTACAGGAACTCTGCCTTTCCTTCCTAACCTTCATTGGTCTTTCTGCAGCCTCGTGGCGATTANCTTTAGTATAGATGAAAATTCGCACACTATAGATGAAGATTCGGACTCCTAGTTTAAATGAAGACGATAACTGAAGAGGCCACAACCCGACATAATGAAGTCGATGCTAGATGGACTTAACAAATCTTACTGTGGCTAAAGCAAGTTTTTAAACTGGTGCAAGAGAAAGGTAAGATACTGTAGCGACTTCAATTATTGAAGGTAGCAAAGTTTGTGAAGATTTTTTTTTTCCCTTTACAAAAGTTAACTTGTCCATTTAGAAATTAACTAGGGCGCACAGATTACAGTATTGCAAGTTTACGTATCAGATGCATCATGTTAGGCGAGGTAGTTTGAAGTTTTAAAGTGGTAATTTTTCTTAAATTTGCCAGCGTTGACTTTAAATTGCCTACTTATATTTTAAGTGGAAATAGTGACTTTGCCGGGATTTGAAGCATAATATTTCTTCTTATTAATGGGGGGAAGACTCTGGATTTTGCGCAATATTTATTTTTCTATTCATTGCTGTCCTTTTTAACTTTATTTATTTTTTTATAAATTTTCAGTTCTTTATTTCGTCTGAGCCATGAATTTCCAAACTACAAAAGCTTCAATAGTGATGTACAAGAGAATTTCGCTGGACATTGCTTGTATAATAACGGCCAAGTACCTGCTCTCGGTTCTTGATAACGTGTAAGTATATTCTTGGTGGCAACTGTTTGTAACTAGATTAAAATACCGCCTTATGGTGTAAAAATTCTTGGCTATTTTGGCTCTAGAATCGTTTTTGGACAACTTTCGTACCAAGAATTGTAACTTCGGTCCACTTGGCTGTAAATTTCTTTACACCAAATATTCTCATGGTAAAGGGGGGGGGGGAAAGGTTATTGTATTTCAGACCAAATACATTATGTAACTAATTAATGGCTAATAGGTAAATATTGGAGGAATAACAAACTTGTATAATTGAAATTTTATTTTTTTAAATATATGGGGTAACCGGCGGAGCCCGGGTCTATATCCCTAGGCCTCTACTGTTCAGTTATTTACCCGAGGGCTACTAACCCTTGTGGCCTGGACGAGGACAGGAAGTCGGCAGCTTGTCAAAGGTCCACATCTATTTGCCTTTATCTTTTCCAGGTATATTTTGAAATTTAGCAGAAGTTATGGATAAGTATGTAATTAAATTAAAATGAAGAATTGTTATTTAAAAATTTAGTAATGTAACTTCAGTAAATTGTAATCTTCCACCTAATTCCCAGAGTGGGGAGGGGGGGGGTAAGGTTTGACTGTTAAGAATTTACAGCATCTGTAAATTTGATGTACGACCACAAGCCTACTTACTGCTACAAGAACTAATTAGCTTAAATTTAAGTTGCTGTGCGATCTCAATTGTGTAGCTAAACCGGCGTTCATAGCTGGTAACATGACTCCTTGTAGTAGCAAGTAAGGTAGACACTTAAGAACCCTTTACAAGGCGGGCAAGGTCGGCGGCTCTGAATAATGGCTGCCTCTGAAACCTTAACCTCTTGGAACACATCCTGCCGGTAAGGTGTTGTTAATGCGATAAATACAACTTCATGTAAATAATACGTGATCCCCCACATTACCATAAGTTTTGCTAGACTCCCACCCTTGGGTGTTTTCAATGAACGTGCATCCTTGATAATTAGGCTTTTTGAATATCCCGTACATTAGCCTCCGCGGCTTGGTACCTTCTTTTGATAATTACTTTTGATTTCCAACTTGGCCCCCAGGTCTGTAAACCGACGTTAATTTGATCAGATAACATTAACCACTACACAACTTTCTTTTTAACGGATAATACGTGTTAAACGCCTAACCCGCTCCCCCCCCACACTACCTCGATAGTGGATGCATCTACCTTTTAACAATAAACTAAACTTTAATGTTTGTTTATTATCGTGTAAATATTGTCATTAATTACTATGTTTCAGCATGTAACTCTGGCCGTTTGTGGGGAGCCAGATGCTGCGAGAGCTTCAGATGGACAAGGTTTTAAGTCGTGGCACTGGAGAACGTGATTCCTGTCAAGATATTTTCTTTGACTGTTGGGTTGAAGAAGAAAGTAACTTGGTATTAACACATGACTGGCTCAGAAGAGATTTTGAGAGCTAGACATCATAGTAGTGTTGTCAAAACTGTTTCAAAGTTTGTTGTAGGATCTCCAATACTCTTATTGGAGATCCTACAACATAGCTGGAGTAGAAAACTATTTTAATTGAGCTCTGCGCATAACATTTTATTGCTATTTTATTATAAAGTGAACACAAAATAGGATTTAGATTATAAATTTTTATTTGACCTCGCCCTCGTTGACATTTTTAAATGTTAGCACGGGCGGGGGGGGGGGGGTATAAGGGAAGTACCTCTATAATTCGCGGGGCAGTATAGATTGAGTTAAACCCCTTTTCTAGCCTAAGAATTTTGGGGCGGGAAGAAGTTGAAAAAAATTCGTGCCTCGCTCCCATGTGCCGTCTAAATTTTTAGACCTGCATCTTTAGTGTTCATTAATTTGGCTTTCGTGCAGTCTGACATTTTTACCAAAATCCATGAGGCATACACCGGCTCGACTGTACAAATTGGCTAGTTAAGTGGGCATTACGGATATTCTGTATTTGCAACGTTCATATTTTTAATTCAGCCATGCTATACCTGAAAAACAAATTGTGTAATTGACATGGTGGCAGCTCAATTTTTTACCTTGACGTCATGCATTTAAATTCATTTTGTTTTAAAGTTATCAATGACCTTTTTAACTAAATTATTTGCATCTAACCAGTATTTTTTAGTCTCCTATTGCCTAGTATACGCTTCCTGCCACACGGTACAACGTGATGCACAAACCCTGTCGGTTAACATTAAAGAACTAGTAGATTCCTGCTCTAAGGTGTTTATCAGTCGTCAGTGGCCTATGAAGCCTCCAGGGTTCCTTGTGAGCAGACAGTGTTTCTTGCGCTGATTGTCATGTTTAATGTCGTGGGTTAGAAAGCATTGTAAGATACCTTTGTAATTGCTGGCTTGGATAGTGTGTATATGAATTGATTTAGAATGTAAACATCATAGGTTGTAGCATTAACGGCCGGCATGTAGCCAGCAAGCCTGTAAATGTTTCATCAAAATTCTTTGTCTAGATTTAGATAAAACGTCAAATATTTAAGTATGACAGGGAAGATTACTTAATTCTAGTCTTGTGGTCGATGCTGGTAGATACTTTAACATTCCAATATGTCGGCTGGACTTGACAATGAATATTGAGTAAATTTGTAAGTGTTCATTCACTAGATAGACTAATGTAAAATGTTTAGTTGAATTTGGAAGTTCTGCCATTATTGAAACTGATTTTTTTTAGTTGATTGGTGGTCAATGATTTTTGTATGCTGGTTTTTAATCTTTTACACTATTAAATTTTTAGTATTGCATATGAGCGTCTTGAGCTGGTCTACCGTTCATGTTAGACACAAATGTATAAGGAAAGTGCCAGAACATTATCTAGACTTTCCTACACTTGGAAATAAAGTAGTTAAAGGAATGTTTGTTTATTTGACAAGTTGTTAAACATTGACTGTTCCATTACCACTAGTGGTCGACGCCAGGACAGTGACACGAATGCACTAAATTTGTTTTCCGAATATACACCCCCCCCCCTCACCCTGTCCAGCTCGTTGCTGCCGTGAGGTGGGCTTGGTGGGCGGCTGCTGGTGTGATGCTCCTTGGGACGGTCCTGTGTCCTTTTGTAGCCTTGTGCTCTTGCTGCTGTCTTCACAAATTTGAGCTAGACACCTTTTTTTCCTTTTCCTTCTGTTTAGTTTTTCTCCCCCTCTTCTCCTTTCTCATTGTCATTCCCCGCCGACCTTTTGCCTGTTTTGATTCTTCTTTCGGCTTTCTTTTATTTTGACGTTCGGATGCTTGGAGGCATGCTCTTGTACCCGTAGAACTATTAGTATCTAACATCTCGAACGCGGGGACCCTTTTATTGTCAATCCTCCTTTCGTCACTGAACCCGCTCTCGACGGACTGACGGTTCTTAAGGTGGCATTTGTGGGGTGTATACTAAAGATGCACCCCTGGGATAATCGGCGATTGCTTCTTGTCGGGTGTCCTGCCCCTAATTGTGGATCCATGGTGGGTGTGGGGGCACATTCGTGAATGAGTCTTTCCTCGTTATGGCAGATAGTTTCCCTTTTACCTTCTCGGGCTTGGGTGGGCGACCAAGCCCCGAGTCGGACTGTTGGAAGACCAGGCTCTGTAGCCCCCGCTGCATTAGGCCCCGACCTTGCTCCTCCGTTGACCCTCCTGACTACTCCCCTCGGCTCCTCTGCAGTAGGGTAGAGTTCCCAGCCCCCAATGGTGACCAACTTGTCCCCTGGCACGGCTCCCTCTCATTATGATTACTGCACCTTTTACCCCCTGTTACGAACCTTACCTCCTGTGGAGGTTGGTTTCGGTTGTAAAATGTTGGAGGCCTCGGTGGAGTGTTTTAGTATAAGTCCCCAGCTGAGATCAGAGGCCGCGAGTCGCCATTAATACTCCGCTCAGTAAAGTAGTGCCTTCTCAGCTGGAGATCATCAGAAATATTGTGAACTGGAAAAGCCTAACTATGTAAGAGAAAAATGGACTCTATCAAAAAGTATGCATGGGAATATAGTGAATAAAATCATTAATGCGTTTGATTGCATAGGTAAAGAATAGAGTATTAAGGGGCGATGATGCAAGAGAGGTGGACGCCATCTTGACTGGAGGGGGGGGGTGTATCGCTGCCGACCGTTCCTGCTATTTGAGGGGTTTTCTCCGGCCGTACCGTCAGAAGCCTATCCCTGTATATAACCAGGGTTGCAAGATTGGGTAGAGTAATACTACAGAAGTTGGAGAGGTTTTATAAGAGTCCAGGTTTCCTAGAGGCAAAAATGTCATTGGATGATAGCGGTTCGTGGCTGGGTGCATGACACCAAGAATGGGACAGTGAGCCGTGGGGTGGTCAGAGCCACTTAAGTTCATAATACATAGTGACTTATGTTGTAAGGAAAACGCCTTTTTAAATGTATTCATGTGTGTCATACGTATAAATTTGTTACCTGTGTACTAGGCTGTTTCCCTTACTCCTCATACTCCCTAGACAACATCGTAAGGACCACCATCACCAAATTCTCACTAGCTCTCCATGACAACAAAAACGTATCGCTACTGATAACATCAGTAAGACACAGGCCGTGACACCCCCTCACTCTGAGGGTTCTCAACGTCGTCCTCGCCACGGCCACACTCGCACGATCCCTTCCCATATTAATACCTAGGATGCCTTGTTTGGTCCCGCTACATGGGCTAAATACTTTGATCACCATCTGGATTCTACTGACGATTTCTCCCTCCATAAACACCTTGATTCAGTAGATGCCTGTTACTTTTAACCCCACCAATTACGGCACACGTGTCGTTGCTGCTCCATCTCGGGATGCAGCTACTCGCTTAGCCGCTTTGTCCTGCATTGGGGAGACCCCTGTCCGGGTTTCCAAATACGCTTGGTTAAATGTCGGTGTTGGCTTTTTCTCCCACACCATGTTACAACTGGTGTTAGGGACCTCAGGCTGCCATGAGGATATTAAACATGTCCTCGAAGTCCAAGGCCATTCTGTCCTCCAGGTGGACACGTTTGCTAGACCCCCTCGTGGTCGTCAGCCCCTTCAAGTTGTAAAAATCACCTTTGATAATAGGGCCCTTCCGCCCACTATTATTCTTGCCGGTGCCAGATGCTCCGTTCAGGAGTACATTCCCTCTCCTAGACTTTGTAATAAGTGCTGGAAGCTTGGGTACGGTGTCCTCAAGTGCACAAGTCCTGCGTATCTATACCCCATGTGTGGGGACGATGATCGAATCTTTCGTCGTTGCTTCTCTATCTCTTCTGAATTCTGGTGAGCCCACTCATGTGGACTCATGGACTCTCACCCTTTCCTGTCTTGATCTTTCTCTCTGCTCGTCGTCCCTTTACTTAGATTTCACGTGGCAGGTTCTTGATGACCTCCATGGCAGTGATCATTTCCCCATCCTTGTTTCCTTTTTCCCTTTCCACTCTCCCCCTCTAAATCCCTAGGTGGCAGTTTGCCAAGGCTGACTGGAACCTATTCACCCTTCGTGCTACTCTCTGACCTCTCCTCTCTGCCTCTTCCTCGTGCCCTCCTCTTTTTTTATGACAGTCTTCGACGCTGCCCTCCGCTCTATTCCTCGCTCTTCCTCCCGAGGCATGCGGAAGTGCGTTCTCTGGAGGAATGCAGACTGTGCTCGGGCTGTCCACTGTAAGCGTGCAGCCTGGAAGAAATACCGCCGCCAGCAGACGGTTTATTCTTTTATTTTGTTTTGGAAGGCAAGTGTGGTGGCCCGTAGGACCATCTGTACAGTTAAACGTGAGAGTTGGAAATTTTGTTTCCACCATTACGTCCGATACTCCTCTGTCGCTGATCTGGAAGAAGATCCACAAGATTGCGGGCAAGTTCGTTCTAGATGTCTCGCCGGTTCTCCACCTCCGTGGTAATTTTGTGGCGGACCCAGTGACGGTCGCGACCGAACTGGGTTCCCACTTTTCTACTGTTAGCTCTGGTTCTCATCTTCCTCAATCCTTCCTTCTTGAATTAAGCCCGTTCTTGAATCTCATCCCTTAGATTTCCATACTCCTCTCCGCCTTTCCTATAACGATCCCTTCTCTCTGAACTTCAGTCTGCCCTGGCCCTCTGCGGTTCTATGGCAGCGGGCTCGGATGACGTTCATTATGAGGTGCGTCGCCATCTCCTCCGTGCACGTCTCGGTATTTACTGGATCTGTATTACCAGGTCTGGGAGTCGTCGTCAGTCTCTGAGGACTGGCTCGATGCTGTTGTACGTCCTATTTTAAACTGGGGTCTCTCGGGACATCCCCTAAGGACTTTAGCCCTATTGCCCTCACGAGTTGAGTCTGCAAACTCTTTGAGCATATGGTAAATGTTCGTCTGATGTNAGGCCACTAGAGAGATGGTGACTAATGTAAATCCAGGCAATATTTCATTTCAAATGTCCAAGAATGAAGTAGGTAATTTCTTTACCACCTCTCCCAGTATTTCACTATCTTCAAGTACAACTACATCATAACATGTCTTAATATCACTACTTTATATTAATACAGTAATTACATACACGACATTTTGTCATTATTGACTTGCCAATACAGTTATTTCTTGCTCAAGACTGAATGCATCAACTGTAGCTTAAATTCACTGCCAATTGATGCAATGTTAAATGGGATTCTTGTAATGTTATTTGTCCATTTGTACTCACTGAATTTGTACCCCCTTGAGGGACTTGAAGTAGAGGGGGGTAGAAATAGCCTAATCTACTCTATCCCTTTGAGCTGTATTTCTTGCTTATCTCAATAAACATACTTGAACCTTGAACCTTGAACTGCCAATTGTGTATAAGACTTGACCGAAACATTGTCTTCAGCATTGTATGTACTAGATCTATCTATAAATCTATCAATTTTTGTGTAACCTCTTGTATATATGTACTTTACCTGAATAACACATTATATATTTATTATTATTTTATACTCGTGTTGCTTGTTTTAGTGAAGAGAATGTACGGCCCAGACGCGCAATGGACAGACAGGCTTGTACTGCTGTACATAACACAACTGACACATCAATTACAAAATGCTTGTACACCAATAAAATAAATACAAATAAAAGTGACACCAACTGAAACATAGTTAAGGTATAAGGACTTGCAGAGTAACTTCCCCACACACACATACACGGGGTTGCTGGGGAGGTCTATTACTTTCAAAATCCGTAAACGCTATGCGTGCTGGTGGCTTTACAAGACTGTAAAATCCTCATCATTACTATGTACTCTCTTAACCCACAATGTCCCTTATTGTATATAAATAAATAAATAAATACATCACCTCTTCCAGCCAGAGTGGGTGCGCTGACGCCATGGTCGCCAGCAGCAGAGTCGCTACCATCAAGGAACGAACACTCACGGAGCACATTCTTGCTGGCTGTCGGAAGAACAACATTAATCACTTCTGCAACATTCCTCTCATTATTGTTTTGAAAGAAGGTGCCTGCTATCTTATCTTTCTCCTACTCTATGTGCACGTGTATTAATTAATATAAAGTCGCTATATTTCAAGACGTTATCAAATAGTACCTTTCCACTCCTGCTCACAACATGGGTATGGGGTGCATAATAAATGAACTGAGTAAAATATAAGGAAATTTATAAAGTACAGAGATATGCAACGGGTCTTGTCCCTCCCTCCCTAGAGAACCGTGTAGGATGGGGTGTGTATTGTACTCACCTATTTGTGCTTGCGGGGGTTGAGCTTTGGCTCTTTGGTCCCGCCTCTCAACATACACACCTCTCCCGCCTCACACCACACACACACACACACACACACACACACACCACACACCACACACACACACACACACAACACACACACACACACACACACACACACACAAAAGCGTTATATTTTCAAAGCGTTATATGACAAAGAGTGCTGGGAAGACGGGACACCACGAGCGTAGCTCTCATCCTGTAACTACACTTAGGTAATTACACCCAGGAAGCATGCCGTAACAGCTGTCTAGCTCCCAGGTACCTATTTACTGCTGGGTAACAGGGGCATCAGGGTGAAAGAAACTTTGCCCATTTGTTTCTGCCATCAGTCGGGATAGAACCTGGACCCTAGGATTACGAGTCCAGAGCGCTGTCCACTCAGCTATCAGGCCCCCCTAGCGTGTGTGTGTGTGTGTCTCAGAACTTTGATACTCGCCTGAGGTTGGTCTGGAAAGTGAGAAAAAATTCGATTGCATCTTGAATATATACCCTGAACCACTCTAGCTCCACCCACCTGACTGGCCCCTGTCTGAGGCTATGGCGCGCGCACACACACACACACACACACACACCACACACACCACACACACACACACACACACACACACACACACACACACACACTAGAGCCCAGTAGAGTCAGGAATCTGTACACCAGTTGATTGACAGTTGAGAGGCGGGACCAAAGAGCCAAAGCTCAACCCCCGCAAGCACAATTAGGTGAGTTTAATTAGGTGAGTACACACACACACACACACACACACACACACACACACAACACACACACACACCCACACACACACACACACCACACACACCCACACCCACACACACACACACACACACCGCCGACCAGAGAGCCAAAGCTCAACCCCGCAAGCACAATTAGGTGAGTACACACACACACACAACACACCACACACACACACACACACACACACACACACACACCCACACACACACACACACACACACACACACACACCCACACACACCACACACACACCACACACACACACACACACACACACAGGTGGAAACTGAGTACCCACATGAGCCACAGAGACGTTAGAAGGAACTTTTTCAGTGTCAGAGTAGTTAACAGATGGAATGCTTTAGGCAGTGATGTGGTGGAGGCTGACTCCATACACAGTTTCAAGTGTAGATATGATAGAGCCCATTAGGCTCAGGAACCTGTACACCTGTTGATTGACGGTTGAGAGGCGGGACCAAAGAGCCAAAGCTCAACCCCCGCAAGCACAAATAGGTGAGTACAAATAGGTGAGTACACACACACACACACACACACACACACACACACACACACACACACACACACACACACACACACACACACACACACACACACACACACACACACATAATCTTTAAAGAATTCTGATAAAGAAAGAGATCTAGGGATGGTTCTAGATAGAAAACTATCACCTGAGGACCACATAAAGAATATTGTGCGAGGAGCCTATGCCACACTTTCTAACTTCAGAATTGCTTTTAAATACATGGATGGCGATATACTAAAGAAATTGTTCACGACTTTTGTTAGGCCAAAGCTAGAATATGCAGCGGTTGTGTGGTGCCCATATCTTAGAAGCACATCAACAAACTGGAAAAGGTGCAAAGACATGCTACTAAGTGGCTCCCAGAACTGAAGGGCAAGAGCAACGAGGAGAGGTTTGAGGCATTAAATATGCCAAAACTAGAAGACAGAAGAAAAAGAGGTGATATGATCACTACGTACAAATAGTAACAGGAATTGATAAAATCGATAGGGAAGATTTCCTGAGACCTGGAACTTTAAGAACAAGAGGTCATAGATATAAACTAGCTAAACACAGATGCCGAAGAAATATAAGAAAATTCATTTTCGCAAACAGAGTGTAGACGGTTGGAACAAGTTAGGGGAGAAGGTGGTGGAGGCCAAGACCGTCAGTAGTTTCAAAGCTTTATATGACAAAGAGTGCTGGGAAGACGGGACACCACGAGCGTAGCTCTCATCCTGTAACTACACTTAGGTAATTACACTTAAGTAATTACACTTAGGTAATTACACTTAGGTAATTACACACACACACACCTCCCGTATGCCGCAGACGTTATTCTTTTTATGTGGGCTTCAGGAGAGAGGTTTGGTGTGATATCAACTCCTAGATCTTTCTCTCTGTCTGTTTCATGGGAGATGAAGTACTCCGTGAAACGGACAGAGAGAAAGATCTAGGAGTTGATATCACACCAAACCTGTCTCCCGGAGCCCGTACCTTGTCAAGCACAAGACGAAGCTGGAAAAAGTTCAGAGGCATGCCACTAGACTAGTCCTAGAACTAAGAGGCATGAGTTACGAGGAAAAGCTGCAGGAAATGCACCTCACGACACTGGAAGACAGAAGAGTAAGGGGAGACATGATCACTACCTACAAAATCACCAGGGGAATTGACAGGGTAGACAAGGATAAATTGTTTAACACTGGTGGTACGCAAACAAGGGGACACAGGTGGAAATTGAATGCCCAAATGAGCCACAGGGACGTTAGAAAGAACTTTTCCAGTGTCAGGGTAGTAGACAAATGGAATGCATTAGGCAGTGATGTGGTGGAGGCTGACTCCATACACAGTTTCAAGTGTAGATATGATAGAGCCCAATAGGCTCAGGAACCTGTACACCAGTTGATTGACGGTTGAGAGGCGGGACCAAAGAGCCAGAGCTCAACCCCCGCAAGCACAACTAGGTGAGTACACACCCACGGACAGACGTGAGTGTAACGTTTAGAAGTCGTCTCAGGTCACTAACACTCATGTTCTAGAATGGTCCTGGGTCTTCTATTGCCATATTTAAACTGATGTTCACATCATATGTTTGCTCCTTCAATGATGTCTTAAGACTATAAGACTTCATAGTCTTATGTCTTAAGACTATAAGACTTCATAGTCTTATGTCTTAAGACTATAAGACTTCATAGTCTTATGTCTTAAGACTATAAGACTTCATAGTCTTATGTCTTAAGACTATAAGACTTCATAGTCTTATGTCTTAAGACTATAAGACTTCATAGTCTTATGTCTTAAGACTATAAGACTTCATAGTCTTATGCACGCATTCTCCAAGCAATATGAAAAGACAACATTCAAACTGAAGTCATGGTAATAATTCTTGGTCTAAAAATCTACCATACATCTTATCTACGAGACGAGTTATGTCTCACCAGTGTTATGTCTCACCAGTGTTATGTCTCACCAGTGTTATGTCTCACCAGTGTTATGTCTCACTAGTGTTATGTCTCACTAGTGTTATGTCTCACTAGTGTTATGTCTCACTAGTGTTATGTCTCACCAGTGTTATGTCTCACCAGTGTTATGTCTCACTAGTGTTATGTCTCACTAGTGTTATGTCTCACTAGTGTTATGTCTCACTAGTGTTATGTCTCACTAGTGTTATGTCTCACCAGTGTTATGTCTCACCAGTGTTATGTCTCACCAGTGTTATGTCTCACTAGTGTTATGTCTCACTAGTGTTATGTCTCACTAGTGTTATGTCTCACTAGTGTTATGTCTCACTAGTGTTATGTCTCACTAGTGTTATGTCTCACCAGTGTTATGTCTCACTAGTGTTATGTCTCACCAGTGTTATGTCTCACCAGTGTTATGTCTCACTAGTGTTATGTCTCACCAGTGTTATGTCTCACTAGTGTTATGTCTCACTAGTGTTATGTCTCACTAGTGTTATGTCTCACCAGTGTTATGTCTCACCAGTGTTATGTCTCACCAGTGTTATGTCTCTCTAGTGTTATGTCTCACCAGTGTTATGTCTCACCAGTGTTATGTCTCACCAGTGTTATGTCTCACCAGTGTTATGTCTCTCTAGTGTTATGTCTCACCAGTGTTATGTCTCACCAGTGTTATGTCTCACCAGTGTTATGTCTCACCAGTGTTATGTCTCTCTAGTGTTATGTCTCACCAGTGTTATGTCTCACCAGTGTTATGTCTCACCAGTGTTATGTCTCACCAGTGTTAAAAGCAGACTTAAGGAATGCTAGCTGGCAATTAAGCCTAAAACCCCAATTCAGTAATGTTGCCAAGAAAGTTGTGAGTTATGTGTTATTTATGTATCATCAACAGTTATGTGTTATTTATGTATCATCAACAGTTATGTGTTATTTATGTATCATCAACAGTTATGTGTTATTTATGTATCATCAACAGTTATGTGTTATTTATGTATCATCAACAGTTATGTGTTATTTATGTATCATCAACAGTTATGTGTTATTTATGTATCATCAACAGTTATGTGTTATTTATGTATCATCAACAGTTATGTGTTATTTATGTATCATCAACAGTTATGTGTTATTTATGTATCATCAACAGTTATGTGTTATTTATGTATCATCAACATAGGTCAATAGGTCCAACAATAACAATGAACCAGGAAGAGAATGAACATAAGTAAACACTTTAACAAAGAAATACAAGAAATTACATGACAATCAATTCAAAAAGTACATAATACTCGGTAAATAAAAAAAATTAAGAAAAGAGTAACACAAAAATATCTTATTAAAGCGGAAAAGGTGAAAATGTATTTTATGTGCTGAAACATTCTGCTAACTGTCTTATTTATAAATGTGCAACCATTGAGGGAATAAAGTTTTTGATTTGACTGTCCTGAGAGGTCCGTCGACAGCGCCATCTATTGACTGAGGTCAAAAACTGAAAGTGGCCACGTGACGCAGATCATCACACAGTTTCTTTACCGCTTACTTTAATTGTTGTCGTCGCTGGTGGTCAGCGTTGGTCTGTACACTTCTTCCCGAGAGTACAGTGGAGACACTTGTTGGAGCTCTCTGCCCCTCGCTCATCATTAGGCTTTTATTCTCCAGCAACCGTTGGAATCCTATTTTAAGATGTGTATTTTAGTCCTTCGTAATGGTAAGTTGCTGCCGATATTAATACAAGATGTATGATGTGTTGGGTACAATATACTTCGGTTAACTAGTCGTCGGCCTATACGTGTTGGGTACAAATGGTTGGTTCCTCAATCGACATATCTTTGTAATTATACCCTCCCTTTCTGGCCCGTTGTCGTCGTGAGGTGGCATGGTGGCCGGCTCCGGCATGCTCCATGGGGTCAGTCCTGTACTTCTGGAGCCTTATGCTCCTGCTGCTGTTTTCACCAATATTGCCAGATATCTTTTTCCTTGTTTAATTTCCTCCCCCTTCTTTCTAATTGTCATTTCCTGCCGACCTTTTGCCAGTCTTGATAATTCAAAATTTTGCTTTGACGCCAGAATGTTTGGAGAGGCATTTTCACCTGTAGAACAGGTACCCAACCTCGCGGCCACCCTTTTCCTACCCAGTCTGCCATGTTTCCTATGTCTTTATTCCCAATCTCTTGGCCCTTCATGCCGCCTGTCTGTCCATCCTCCCAGCAGCCTTAATGTTTGCCCCCCGTTCTTCTCCTGTTAAGACCATAGTCTGTAACCCAGTACGTTGTTGCTGGAACACCTGTCAGTCGTAAATGTAAGCCTGGCAAATAGGACAGAAGACTCGCATACAGATAAACGTGAGTTGGGACTCTGTTTTCACCATTACATTAAATACTCCTCTGCCACAGATCTGGAAAAATATCCGCAAGATTGCAAAATTCGTTAGATGTCTTGCCGGTTCTCCACCTCTGCCCCTGTACTCCTGTGGCAGACCCAGTGAAGGTCACGACCGAACTGGGTTCCCACTTTTCTGTTGGCTCTGGTTCTCATCTTCCTTGATCCTTCTTCATAAACCCGTTCTTGAATATCATCCCCTAGATTTCCACACTAGTCTCTGCCTTCCCTATAACGATCCCTTCTCTCTGAACTTTTCTGCCCTGGCCCTCTGTGGATCTTCGGCAGCGGGCTGTGATGACATTCATATGCTTTGCCATCTCCCTCCTTGTACATCTCGGTATTTACAGTCTGTATAAAAAGGTCTGAGGACTGGCTCGATGCTGTTGTACTCCCTATTCGGAAACTGGGAGCTCTCGGGACAGTCCCTAAGGACTTCAGCCCTATTGCCCTCAAGAGTTCTGGCAACAGAGCTTATGGTAAATGTTCGCCTGATGTGATTCTTGGCACACCATCACCCCCCCCCCCTCCTTAATTTGGCTTTCGAAAGTGCCGCAGCAGGACTGACCTCCTGGTTAACTTGTAGGTCTATATTCGTACTGCTTTTGCTGCGAAGACTTCTGTTGTTGCTGTCCTTTTTGACCTGGAAAAGGCTAAAGACTAGACTTGAAGGTACCATATTCTGTCCCAACTTCGTTCTTTTAGCCTTCATGGTAATCTCCCTCTTCCTCCAAAGCTTCCTCTTTGTTCCTTTAGTCGGGCTTGGTGTCACTGTCTGCCTCTCTTCAGCAATACGAAGGTGTACCCAAAGGTATATTCTGAGCAGTACTTTTTTTTTGTTGTTGCTGCCCTTAATGGTCTTCTTTTCTCCCTTCCTTCTGGCATCTTCTCCGCTCTTTGAATATCTTACTGTTATCGAGGTGGTAATTTGCCTCTTCAACGGCATTTTCAACTAGATTGCTGCCATGTCATCTTGGGGCCACCAGTCATGGCTTAAAGGTCTCTGCCATTAGGACTTGTTCTATGACTTGTACACAGAAACGTCTTTCTTCGTCCCTGTGTCACTGTATGGTCATCACCTTGTGTACACCTTCCACCAAGCTATTGGTTTATCTTTGACACTAGTTTGTCTCGGTCGCCCCCCCCCCCCATATCTATTACCTTAGAGTTAAATGCTTTAAGGCTCTTAACTATAGATTTTGTCCCATAATTCTTGAGTGGATAGGCACATGCTCCTCTGCATTCCCCTCTCGTCCTGTCTAAACTAGATTATGGTTACCCTGCATACTTTTCTGCGTCACCTTTCTGATCTTCCCAGTCTTGATCCTTTGCACCCTATTGGGTTGCGCCTCGCCTCTAGTGCCTTTCATAAAAATCCTACCCTCGGCTTGTACGTTGATACTGACTTCCTGTCTCTCCAGGACAAGAGATGGCGTCCGTCTTCACTACCTTGTGCGGTCCTTGAAACTCTTGACTAGACTGTCGTGCTTTGACTCCCCCCCCCCCTTTCCTGTAGTTAATGTTCCCCTTAATCACCCTCTTTCTGTCCGGTTGTCTCTCCTGCAACATTCTTTTGGCTAGTACTAATATTTCTCCTCGGTGTTCTGTCCTTACCCCTGTGGAGGGTTTCCCTTAATTTTACAAATCCCTTGCCCAAATAGCGAGCTTTTACTTGGTTCTGAAACGCCTTTTCCTTTAACTCTTCCTCGCATTCCCGCTAGGTTTCCATCGTCACCGATGGGTCTAAATGTGTACACGGTGTAGGCTATTTTTCATGACCATACCTGTGTTGCCTGCCCCTGGAGACAATCGTCTTCACAGTAGGATTTTCTCTGCTTAGTCTCTTGATTTCACTGTAAATCCTTCTTTGTGGTTGTAGTTGACTCGGTGCCCTCGTGACTCTAGTCCTTTAATACAGTCTCTCCGGTGGTAGATTATACATTGGCTGTCTTGTATCTAGTAGATTTGACAGTTTTGCTGGGTTCCCAGCCATATTGGTGTCTTCCCTAGCGGCACCGTGCAGACCCTGCTGCTAGGGAAGCTATCTACACTTGTTCCATCTCCCGTAAAGGTATTCCTCGTTCAGACTTTCATCCAGTTATTCGTTCCTTCATCCTTGCCCATTGGCAAGGTTGTTGGTCTTGTTACTGGCAACAAACTGCGTACTCTTTAGTTGGTGTCCTTCTTCCTACCACGGTAACCGGCGGTGGGAAACGGCTCTGGCAAGGTTGGGTATTGGCCATACGTGCTTGGCTCTCGCTCACTTAATGGAACACTGTCTTGCTCCTATGTCCTAACTGCATTGTCACGCTTGGTTGTGCCTATGCTTGTTGAATGTCTAGACTTCCAGGACGAGCGTGTCTTGCTTTCTGACCATCCCACCTCCCCCCTTTGCATTAGCTTATCCCTTGTTAGAATTCTTGGTGAACTAAATATTTTTTGTTTGCCTTGCGCGTTCTTGAATTGGCGTCCTCGGTGATATTTGGCGCCCTCTGATTATCTCGTGCACTTGGTGCTACATGGCCTCCCCGGCTTGGTGCTGCCTTTGATAATTACTTGATAATGGCATTAATTCCATCATATTTATTCCACGCAGCCTAAAAGGTTCAGTAGTCAATTAATTTAAAGGGGAATGTTGGTATGTGTATAGACTAATTGCGGGGTATGAGGGAGCGATTTAACTTGGCAGGATAATTCTCAAATGTAGACAAGCTAGATACTGATGACCCAATCTGGTTAAAAGGCTAATGGCACTGATTTGTCTTGATTTAATGTCATGATTGTAATCTAGTTTTTTTCTCCTTAACAGAATCATCCTTGACGGGTATTCGTGGACTCCTGGAAAGTAAAGTACAAAATCTTTTGCAAAGACAAAGTTCTCTAAACTTTCAAGAGTCTAGAAGATTGTTAGAACCAGAGAAGCTACTCCAAACCAGGGAAGATTTTAAAAGTATTGTAAGAATTATTAGTCCTGAATGCATACTGAAAGACGGGAATATTTCGGAGCATTGCCTACAGACGCAAATTGATGAGGTTGAGAATGGCCATCTCACGACAAAGAATGACGTGAATAAAATTAATCCTACAGATAATTGCTCAAAATATAAAGCGTGTTTTCCAAGCTCTTGTGTTTATACAGATAACTTACCAGATCACAAGGATGGTGACCTGGAGGATATAAGTGGCCAGGAGAGACGATACAAGTGCCAGAGTGAGCCAGTACTTGACAAGACTTGGATAAACGGTGACCAGGTTTGGCAAGATGCAGAGTCATCTCGGAACGACTCTTCTACGTATTGGCGGGAGTCGGTTTCGGGCCTCGACCCTGACGGCTGGCATGATGCTGACGAAGACACGTGCGGTGAAGATGAAATGCGTGATGGTTTGATGCCTGGTCAGAAGACGAGCATGTATGTGCTGTTACATACTAGGGCCGCTGGGCGCGGTGCTGGGACCGCTGGGCGCGGTACTGGGGCCGCTGGGCGCGGTACTGGAGCCGCTGGGCGCCGTGCTGTGAACAGTCCTGGGCACGGTGATGCTAGGCGCGGTACTGGGGCCGCTGGGCGCCGTGCTGTGAACAGTCCTGGGCGCGGTACTGGGGCCGCTGGGCACCGTGCTGCGAGCAGTACTGCGGCCGCTGTGAGCGGTACTGGGCGCCGTGCTGCGAGCAGTCCTGGGCGCGGTACTGGGCGCCGTGCTGTGAACAGTCCTGGGCGCGGTACTGGGGCCGCTGGGCGCCGTGCTGTGAGCAGTACTGCGGCCGCTGTGAGCAGTACTGCGGCCGCTGTGAGCGGTACTGGGCGCCGTGCTGTGAGCAGTACTGCGGCCGCTGTGAACAGTACTGGGCGCCGTGCTGTGAGCAGTACTGCGGCCGCTGTGAGCGGTACTGGGCGCCGTGCTGTGAGCAGTACTGCGGCCGCTGTGAGCGGTACTGGGCGCCGTGCTGTGAGCAGTACTGCGGCCGCTGTGAACAGTACTGGGCGCCGTGCTGTGAGCAGTACTGTGGCCGCTGGGCGCGGTACTGGGCGCCGTGCTGTGAGCAGTACTGGGCGCAGTGCTGTGAGCGGTACTGGGCGCCGTGCTGTGAGCAGTACTGGGGCCGCTGTGAGCGGTACTGGGCGCCGTGCTGTGAGCGGTACTGGGCGCCGTTCTGTGAGCAGTACTGGGGCCGCTGTGAGCGGTACTGGGCGCCGTGCTGTGAGCAATACTGCGGCCGCTGTGAGCGGTACTGGGCGCCGTGCTGTGAGCAGTACTGCGGCCGCTGTGAGCGGTACTGGGCGCCGTTCTGTGAGCAGTACTGGGGCCGCTGTGAGCGGTACTGGGCGCCGTGCTGTGAGCAGTACTGCGGCCGCTGTGAGCGGTACTGGGCGCCGTGCTGTGAGCAGTACTGCGGCCGCTGTGAGCGGTACTGGGCGCCGTGCTGTGAGCAGTACTGCGGCCGCTGGGCGTGATGCTGGGCGCAGTTCTTGTGTCTACGGTGGCGGGAGGTTTGCAAAGCCTGCACAACTCATAAAGGCGGGTAACACAGATGAATTGCAAAAGCGGAAAGAAACCCTTTCAACCAAGACTGGAATGATTGACAGTCACAATCGTGGTCGTAAGCCACGAGTTCCGCACCCGACTGTTGCCGCCGGGCCTGTGGACGGGAACGCCGCCGCCGGGCCTGTGGACGGGAACGCCGCCGCCGGGCCTGTGGACGGGAACGCCGCCGCCGGGCCTGTGGACGGGGACGCCGCCGCCGGGCCTGTGGACGGGGACGCCGCCGCCGGGCCTGTGGACGGGGACGCCGCCGCCGGGCCTGTGGACGGGGACGCCGCCGCCGGGCCTGGGGACGGGGACGCCGCCGCCGGGCCTGGGGACGGGGACGCCGCCGCCGGGCCTGGGGACGGGGACGCCGCCGCCGGGCCTGGGGACGGGGACGCCGCCGCCGGGCCTGGGGACGGGGACGCCGCCGCGGGCCTGGGGACGGGGACGCCGCCGCCGGGCCTGGGGACGGGGACGCCGCCGCCGGGCCTGGGGACGGGGACGCCGCCGCCGGGCCTGGGGACGGGGACGCCGCC
Organism: Procambarus virginalis; assembly: GCA_020271785.1. NCBI lineage: Eukaryota > Metazoa > Arthropoda > Malacostraca > Decapoda > Cambaridae > Procambarus > Procambarus virginalis. Next base: position 99,885 of record WNGS01162108.1, read on the forward strand.
GCCGGGCCTGGGGACGGGGACGCCGCCGCCGGGCCTGGGGACGGGAACGCCGCCGCCGGGCCTGGGGACGGGAACGCCGCCGCCGGGCCTGGGGACGGGAACGCCGCCGCCGGGCCTGGGGACGGGAACGCCGCCGCCGGGCCTGGGGACGGGAACGCCGCCGCCGGGCCTGGGGACGGGAACGCCGCCGCCGGGCGACGGGGGGGACGCCGCCGCCGCCGGGACGGGGGGGACCCGCCGCCGGGGACGGGGGGGGACCGCCGCCGCCGGGGACGGGGGGACGCCGCCGCCGGGCGGGGGGGACGCCGCCGCCGGGACCGGGACGAGAGCCGCCGCCCGGGACGGGGACGACGCCGCCGCCGGGACGGGGGACGACGCCGGGACGCGCCGGGGACGGGGACGACGCCGCCGCCGCGGGGACGGGGACGACGCCGCCGCCGGGGACGGGGGACGGACGCCGCCGCCGGGGACGGGGGACTGACGCCGCCGCCGGGGACGGGGGACGGCGCCGGGGACGGGGACGCCGCCGCCGGGGACGGGGACGCCGCCGGCCGGGGACGGGGGACGGCCGCCGGGGACGGGGACGCCGGGGACGGGGACGCCGGGGCGGGGCGCCGGGGACGGGGACGCCGCCGCCGGGGACGGGGACGACGCCGCCGCCGGGGACGGGCGACGACGCCGCCGTGGACTGGGACTGGGACGACGCCGGGCCCATGAACGGGCCTGACTGGAGACATCGGTACCTCTGGGTTCACATTCCGCCCACAAGAACTCTGAATGTTTCTCCCGCTAGCAGCGTTTGGAGCGGTTCCTCTGGGTCCTCTACAAATAATGGATCCAATAATTGATGAAATTATTAGACAACCTTCGACTAGAAGCGGAAGTTCCTTCAATGAAGCGGATGGGACTTCCGTCGTGCCTTGCCAAGCAGCTACACCGCAGGAGCGATTAATGGATGAAACTCAACCTTCGCAAGCCAGTGCCTCTTTGCCCATTAGGCAACAAGGTTGGCGCGCACGCCTCGTCTTCATTGCTCTGTTGATCATTGGAACAGCGGTCAGATTGCACACTGATCAACAACAATATTTGGACGCTATAGATGGAAGTTCGGGCGTCTTTAGTATAGATGAAAATTCGCACACTATAGATGAAGATCGGACTCCTAGTTTAAATGAAGACGATAACTGAAGAGGCCACAACCCGACATAATGAAGTCGATGCTAGATGGACTTAACAAATCTTACTGTGGCTAAAGCAGTTTTAACTGGTGCAAGAGAAAGGTAAGATACTGTAGTGACTTCAATTATTGAAGGTAGCAAAGTTTGTGAAGATTTTTTTTTTCCCCTTTACAAGTTAACTTGTCCATTTAGAAATTAACTAGGGCGCACAGATTACAGTATTGCAAGTTTGCGTATCAGATGCATCATGTTAGGCGAGGTAGTTTGAAGTTTTAAAGTGGTAATTTTTCTTAAATTTGCCAGTGTTGACTTTAAATTGCCTACTATATATTTTAAGTGGAATATTGATATTGCGGGATTGAGACATAATAATTTCTTCTTATTTATGGGTGGGAAGATACTCGAGTTTTGCCTGCAATATTTATTATTACTATTGCATATGCTGTCCTTTTAACTTTTATTGTTTTTATAAATTTTTTCAGTTCTTTATTTCGTCTGAGCCATGAATTTCCAAACTCACAAAACTTCAAATAGTGATTGTACAAGAGGAATTTCGCTGGCCATTGCTTGTATTAACAAACTGCCAAGTACCTCGCTGCGGTTTCTTGAGGAACCGTGGAAGTATATTCTTGGTGGCACTGTTTGTAACTAGTTAAATACCGCCTATGGTGTAAAAAATATCTTGCTATTTTGGCTCTAGAATCTTTTTTGGACAAACTTTCGTACCAGGAATTGTAACTGGTCCAGTCCACTTGCTGTAAATTTCTTTACACCAAATATTCGCCATGGTATAAAGGGGGGAGGGGAAAGTTATTGTATTTCAGACCCCAATACATGATTGTAACTAATTATGGCTAATTGGTCAATATTGGAGGAATAACAAACTTGTATAATTGAAATACTTATTTTTTTAAATATATGGGGTAACCGGCGGAGCCCGGGTCTATATCCCTAGGCCTCTACTGTTCAGTTATTTATCCCGAGGGCTACTAACACTCGTGGCCTGGACGAGGACAGGAAAGCCGGCAGCGTGTCAAAGGTCACAGTATTTGCCTTTACTTTTTCCAGGTATATTTTGAAATTTAGCAGAAGTTATGGATAAGTATGTAATTAAATTAAAATGAAGAATTGTTATTTTAAAAATTTAGTAATGTAACTTCAGTAAATTGTAATCTTCCACCTAATTCCAGAGTGGGGGGGTAAGGTTTGACTGTTAAGAATTTATAGCATCGGTAATTTGATGTACGACCACAAGCCTACTTACTGCTACAAGAACTAATTAGCTTAAGAAATTTATTTAAGTTGCTGTGCGATCTCAATTGTGTAGCTAAACCGGCCCGTTCATAGCTGGTCACATGGACTGTCTGTTAGTAGCAAGTAAGGTAGACACTTAAGAACCCTATACAAGGCGGGCAAGGTCGGCGGCTCTGAATAATGGCTGCCTCTGAAACCGTAACCTCTTGGCACACATCCTGCCGGTAAGGTGGTGTTAATGCGATAAATACAACTTCATGTAAATAATACGTGATCCCCCACATTGCCATAAGTTTTGCTAGACTCCCACCCTTGGGTGTTGTTTTAAATAAACGTGCATCCTTGATAAATTAGGCTTTTTGAATATCTCGTACATTAGCCTCCGCTGGCTTGGTACCTTCTTTTGATAATTACTTTGCATTTCCAACTAGACCTCCAGGTCTGTAAACCTACGTTAACTTGATCAGATAACATTAACCACTACACAACTTTCTTTTTAACGGATTAATACTGTTACACGCCTAACCCGCCTCCCCCCCCACTCTACCGCGATAGTGGATGCATCTACCTTTTAACAATAAACTAAACTTTAATGTTTGTTTATATCGTTGTAAATATTGTCATTATTTACTATGTTTCAGCGTGTAACTCTGGCCGTTTGTGGGGAACCAGATGCTGCGAGACCTTCAGATGGCCAAGGTTTACAAGTCGTGGCACTGGAGAACGTGATTCCTGTCAAGATATTTTCTTTGACTGTTGGGGTGGAAGAAGAACGTAAACTTGGTATTAACACATGACTGGCTCAGAAGAGGATTTTGCGAGGCAGACACCACTAGTATTGTTGTCAAAACTGTTTCACAGTTTGTTTTCTGTAGGATCTCCAATACTCTTATTGGAGATCCTACAACATAGCTGGAGTAGACAACTATTTTAATTGAGCTCTGCGCATAACATTTTATTGTTATTTTATTATAAAGTGAACACAAGATAGGATTTAGATTATAAAATTTTATTGACCTCGCCCTCGTTGACATTTTTAAATGTTAGCACGGGCGGGGGGGGGGGGGGTATCCAGGGAAGTACTCTGGATAATTCGCGGGGCAGTATAGATTGAGTTAAACCCCTTTCTAGCCTAAGACTTTTGGGGCGGGAAGAAGTTGAAAAAAATTCGTGCTGTCGCTTCCCTGTGCCGTCCTAAATTTTTAGGACCTGCATCTTTAGGTGTTCATTACTTTGGCTTTCGTGCAGTCTGACATTTTTACCAAAATCCTGAGGCATACACCCGGCTCCACTGTACAAATTAGCTGGTTAAGTGGGCATTACGAATACTTATTCTGTATTTGCAACGTTCATATTTTTAATTCAGCCATGCTATACCTGAAAAACAAATTGTGTAATTGACATGGTGGCAGCTCAATTTTTTACCTTGACGTCATGCATTTTAAATTCATTTTGTTTTAAAGTTATCAATGACCTTTTTAACTAAATTATGTGCATATCTAACCAGTATTTTTTAGTCTCCCTATTGCCTAGTATACGCTTCCTGCCACACGGTACAACGTGATGCACAAACCCTGTCGGTTAACATTAAAGAACTAGTAGATTCCTGCTCTAACGGTGTTGATCAGTCGTCAGTGGCCTATGAAGCCTCCAGGGTTCCTTGTGAGCAGGACAGTGTTTCTTGCGCTGATTGTCATGTTTAATGTCGTGGGTTAGAAAGCATTGTAAGATACCTTTGTAATTGCTGGCTTGGATAGTGTGTATATGAATTGATTTAGAATGTAACATCGATAGGTTGTAGCATTAACGGCCGGCATGTAGCCAGCAAGCCTGTAAATGTTTCATCAAAATTCTTGTCTAGATTTAGGATAAAACGTCAAAATATTTTAAGTATGACAGGGAAGATTACTTAATTCTATCTTTGGTTCCCCCCCCCCCCCCCCGATGCTGGTAGATACTTTAACATTCCAATATGTCGGCTGGACTTGACAATGAATATTGAGTAAATTTGTAAGTGTTCATTTCACTAGATAGACTAATGTAAAATGTTTAGTTGAATTTGGAAGTTCTGCCATTATTGAAACTGATTTTTTTTAGTTGATTGGTGGTCAATGATTTTTTGTATGCTGTTTTTAATCTTCTTACACGATTAAATTTTTAGTATTGCATATGAGCGTCTTGAGCTGGTCTACCGTTCATGTTAGACACAAATGCTATAAGGAAAGTGCCAGAAACATCTATCTAGACTGTCCTACCACTGGAAAATCAAGTAGTTTAAGGAAATGTTTGTTTATTTGACAAGTTGTTAAACATTGGACTGTTCCATTACCCACTCAGTGGTCGACGCCAGGACAGTGACACGAATGCACTAAATTTGTTTTCCGAATATACACCCCCCCCTCACCCTGTCCAGCTCGTGCTGCGCTGAGGTGGGCTTGGTGGGCTGGCTGCTGGGTGTGATGCTCCTTGGGCCGGTCCTGTGTCCTTTTGTAGCCTTGTGCTCTTGCTGGTGTCTTCACAAATTTTGAGCTAGACATCTTTTTTTCCTTTTCCTTCTGTTTCGTTTTTTTTTCTCCCCCTCTTCTCCGTTCTCATTGTCATTCCCCGCGACCTTTTGCCTGTTGTGACTTCTTCTTTCGGCTTTTTTCTTTTATTTTGACGTTCATGGATGCTGTGGAGGCATGCTCCTTGTACCCGGTATCGAACTATTAGTATCTAACATCTCGAACGCGGGGACCCTTTTATTGTCAATCCTCCTTCGTCACTGAACCTGATCTCAAAGGACTGACGGTTCTTAAGATAACGTTTGTTGGGCGTATACTAAAGATGCACCCCTGGGATAATCGGCGATTGCTTCTTGTCGGGTGTCCTGCCCCTAATTGTGGATCCCTTGGGTGGGTGTGGGGGCACATTCGTGAATGAGTCTTTCCTAGTTATGGCAGATAGGTTTCCCTTTTACCTTCTCGGGCTTGGGGTGGGCGACCAAGCCCCAAGTCGGACTGTGTTGGAAGATCAGGCTCTGTGTAGCCCCCGCTGCATTAGGCCCCGACCTTGCTCCTCCGTTGGCCTCTCCGGGACTACTCCCCCTCGGCTCCTCTGACAGTAGTGTAAGAGTTTCCCAGCCCCCATGGTGACCAATTGTCCCCTGGCACGGCTCCCCTCTCATTAGGATTACTGCACCTTTTTACCACCCTGTTACGAACCTTACCTCCTGGGGAGGTTGGGGTTTCGGTTGTAAAATGTTGGAGGCCTCGGTGGAGTGTTTTAGTATAAGTCCCCAGCTGAGATCAGAGGCCCGCGAAGTCCCCTGAATACTCCGCCCAGTAAAGTAGTGCATTCTCAGCTGGAGATTGTCAGAAGTAATGTGAACTGGAAAAGCCTAAATATGTAAAGGAAAAATGGACTCTATCAAAAAGTATGCATGGGGAGTATAGTGAATAAAATCATTAATGCGTTTGATTGCATAGGTAAAGAATAGAATATTAAGGGGCGATGATGCAAGAGAGGTGGACGCCATCTT